>VWZF01005398.1:205454-309102 GCA_013396755.1 Sclerurus mexicanus
CACGGCCGCCCCGCGCCGCGCCGCCGGCCGCACCTCCAGAGGCGGGCACGGCAGGGCAAGGCAAACCCTCTCCCGGCTCCTCGCCCTCCTTCTCCTCCCCGCAGCCCCCCGACCTGCCGGCCCGGCCCCGGCGCCACCGCCCCCCGCCCCGCTCCGCCNAGAGAGGCAGGGAGAGTGGCATTTCTGACCTGGATCGCTTCAGCCAGCCTGTCACATCAAAATAAAACAATTATTAAAAAAAAAAAAAGCACCTGACATTAATCGTAAAACGTGCATTTCGAATTTTATTTGCAGGTTATTTTTATGTTAAGCCAAATTTATTTCGGTGCCTCAGACTACTTCCATCGTGGAGCACAGCCCGTGCATTACTGAACTGTGTGGTTATTTTTTGCCTTTGTAAGAAGGGAAAGGGAAACAACAGATCAATATACTCTTGTACACATGAACATGGCTAGCGAGCAGAAAATGCTTGTGTGCATTAGAAGAGGACCAGCGTCATTGCCAAATATAAATGGAAGAACAAGTTGGTGGATTTTCATTTACTCAATCTGACCTCAGCAATCAAATTGGACACCATTAAATGCCTTCGAGCTTACTCTTTTTAACTCCTTGTCTTACAGAGGACACCAAAAAGTTTCCCATCCACACCACTGCAGGTTGGCTCTGGATCCCTTTTGTGGGACTTCCCTCAGTCCTGCTCTGGTGGACACCAAGTACCCAAGAGGCCCTAAAGCCTCCCCAGGCAACACTTTATCCTCCTGAATATTCCTTGCTGAAATGTGAATGTGGTGCTCCCTGCCCAGGGGAAGTATCCTCTTTCTGTGTTGCAGTGTCCTTTTACATCTGGTGGCTGCTATCATGTCCCTGTGCCATGTTTTCTTTATGATGACCAGGTGCAATTTCTCCACCTCTCCTGCTGTCTCTTCAGCCACCAACAGCCCTCAGCTCTCTGGTTTCCCCTCAGCTGGTGCCTGCAGCCTGCTCTGAGCAGTGCCCCAGCCTCCATGCATGCAGGGGGTAACCCTGCCTCCAAAAACCATAACCCTCATTGCCTTTTAGTCACGTTCTGTGCTTTTGAAGCAACTTCTTGGGAATATTTTGAATTCTTATTTTGTCCTCCAATGTGTTTGCAGTCACTGCCCAGTTAATGCCAGTCTGAAGGCTGCTAATGAAACATCCCAGAACAGACGCCTTTGGAATTGCATTTATAATCTACCTGCTTGCTACTTAACCACTGACAGCCACTGTTTCCACAGCTTTGTACTCACTGCTGGATTTTTTCAAGTGAACTGAACTCCCTGACTCATGACCTCCATGAACATGTGTAGAATCAAGACACAGATGAGTGCAGGCCATGCTCCTTTCTTCCATACCAAGGTCTTTCTCCATTGCCAAGGGAAATTGGCCAGCTTGTCCCAGTTTCTTATTGACAAGTTCATGTTAGTAGTTGTTTACCTTATTGTTTCCTTCTATCTGTTTCCAAATAATGTGTCTATTTGTACTAGATGCTTTCTGGGCAAAAAAATCTGGCTGGTCTATTTAATTATTTATTTCCAAATGCCATTTTAGAGATAGGTATCAGTTTTGCCTGTTTCTATCAGCAGGGTCCTTGGCCATCATCCCTGAATTCTCAGACATAAACAGTAATGTTTCCAATGCTGGTTCAGCCACTTCCTTCACTACCCTGGCACCTGCAGCCAGATTCTTGGTTTGAACACCTCTACGTTACCTAAATACTCTTGTAACTAGTTCTGTCCCAGTCTGGGCTGAAACCTTATTCCCTTGTCATTAATATGTGTTAAGTCAGTCCCCTGTTCACAAGTGACCTCTTTTAGCGAGACCTGGTGCAAAGAAGGCCTGAGGCACTAGGCATCAGTCCATAGCTCTCTCTCTGAAGAGTAATTCACTTGCTTTTGACTACTTCTTACCACTGATGTACTGACTGAACGATTCCTTGTTACTTGTGATGCTCTTGCTAGTTCAGTTTTATTTGTTGAATTGGCTTTTTTTGTGTTTGTGCCTATCTGTTCTTGTCAAAGCTTGCTCTTCATGAGCTCATGATAGAGCTCGGTCACCTGCTTCCTAACATTCCTGGATTTCTTTTGCACTGGGATCATTTGGGATGGACAGGTCTCCTAGAAATTCCTAGCTATCACTCACTGTCTTTTCCCACAGAGGGGAAAGGCCTCATCATGGTCTGGGATTGGCAGAGGGAAATGTTGAGGGGGAGAGGACTTTGGGAACAGAGGTCTCAAGCTGAAGTTCTGAGGAAAGAGAAATTTTGCTGAAGAAAGCAAAGAACTGAAAACTGGGAAGAGATGGGAAGGAAAAGAAGAGCCCTTAGAGAAGTAAGTAAGATTACTGTGAATGAGTAGATCTGTAGAAAGAGAATGAAGTTATACAGTGCAATGAAAAACCCGTAACGAGAGGTTACAACCCTTACTCAAGCCGATCAAACATTTTCAACCCCAACGCCTCATCTGGGCTGCTCTTACACCCTGAGTTTTTGTTTGGAACTGAAACATTTCAAAGGTAGCATATTCCTGAGGCTACATATTTTTACATAGTAGGAGTTCTGCCCTTGAAACAGTGATCCTCGAGAGACTGTTTCTGTGTAGAAGAAGGTTGCAGACAAAAGAAGAGAGAAAACACATTTCTAGGAGCGAAGAAATAAATTTTTGATGGAATAAGTACTACTGAAGCAAAACTTCATGGCAAAATATCTTTCAAATAACAGAAATGCCTTTGCTTATTCCTGTGAAAATTGGTTTTGTTTTAAATGAGGAAATGAAAAACATTTGAAAGGGATACTCTGGTTGTGTGGTGGAGCCTACACATGAACAAATGCCAAAGTTAAGAGGCAAGTCTCTCTCTCCTGAGCAAGCCTTCAAGTCTACATTTTGTGATGAAGCAAAGTTTCTCCAACAGTGCCTCTTTGACCTCGGAGAGAACACACAGGACCTTTAGGGTACCCCTTCACTGGAACACAAAAAGTTACCATTGAAAAGATACATTGCATTCCAAAAGATAATGGATCAATGTCTTTTGGCTTATTTTTTCCACTTTCGTTGAGTTATATTAGGAAAATTGCATACCATTATAACCTGGTTCCTCACCAGTTTGGGGAGGAGGAGCAGAAAAGATAACTATGGCCTACTCTGACAGGAGCAGTTTGATTGCCCTATTGCAGAATAAGCTTCCTGTTGCAGAAAGAGCACCCTGGCTATGGGCACCCCATTGCAGCTCAGAGGCTTTGAAGCCAGAACCCAGAGAAACACCATCATGTTTACAGAAAGGAAGAAGAAAAAAAATCAAGCTCCCTTAGCCTTAGTGTTAACATTTTCACATTCCTGGAAGGCCAGGCACAGTGCTTTGAAGAACTCCTGGCATAAATTCCTGGTTTATGTGGAATTTGCAACGACTACATTCCACATAGCAACAATCCTAGCTATATTTTATTGTTTTATGGGATGTATGCTTCGTTTCCTTTTTTGTCTAAAGGAATCCTGTACTGTAGAGGTGAAATTATAACAGTGCAATAAACCAAAACTGCTCGGTACATAGTTTGATTAATAAAATCACCTATTGGAATGAAGACTATGTACTGGAGAAAAGTACGATGTCTTCATAGTATTGCATGATAATTCAAGTTGAAATGGATCAGGAGGTCTCTAGTCTCACCTCTTCTTGAAGCAGGGTCAGCTACGGGGTCAGATCTGGATGTGCAGTGCTTTATCAAAATGCTATAGGGTGTTTTTCAGCTCAGGAGGGCCAGGTGAGTACTGTGAGAGCTGGATGTGAGACAAAATAAACCAAAAGAAAGAAGAATGAAAGTGGTAAAAGGGGCTAAGCCACCTGGGGAACAGGCAGGAAAGCCTGTGCTTATTTCAATGTGCTCTCTTCCAATCCCAAATGAACCAAAGACACCTGATTTTCACCTTTGTTCTGATGTCAGCAAAAATTAGTGAAACTCACTGGCAAAATGTTCTGTCCCTGATGATGCTGATTCAAATAGAAGATGACGATCTATTATTTGTGTCATTTACTCTGCTGGCAGAGATATGTACCCCATATGGGGAGGGATCCAGCTGGAGAAAGGTTCCCATACCCTGTCTTCTAGGGATGTGAGCATGCTGGGGAACATAAGTGGCTTCATTTATTATCCTAAAATCAGAGAAAATTATTTGTACACTAATTATTGGGAAAAAAAAAATCATACTTGTTGCAAAATCAAGCAATCTGACATTGGTAAACACTGTAACTAAGATTGCACGGGCAGTGTCAATTTGTGCCCCAGATCTAGTGCACCTGCATTCTGATGGAACGTTTAATGAATGGTGCATTATGATGTAACCTATAATGGCATTATTACTTACAAGTTTTCTTGTAATCCCCTGTTTTGTCCAGTTAAAAAAAAATAAAATTAAAGGAAAAAAAATATATATATGCTCACTTGAGAAGCCCTGAGTCTCAGAAGGATTTAGGCACTTAAAATACCTTTGAGAATCAGGTCTTAATGAGGAGCAATTCAGCATTTTGTTTTCTCCTTGTTCAGTATGGAGCGCCATGACTTATTTAATGCACTAACTTCAAACCCTGCACTCACGAACTAATGATTAATATCCTCATGGGATTTCTTTTTGAAATTCTTCCCTTTGAAGTATCCAAGTGTTTCACAAATATTAATGCATTTATTTTTACAGTGTTTCCATAAGGGGAATTATTACCTTATTTTCATATTGGGAGTCTCAGAGGCACACAGGTTAAGGTAAAAACCTTGATGTTTTGGGTACTTGCAGCTCCCAACAGTTTAGCATTCTAGAGTATAGCGCAGCATTTTGCATTTTCGAAGCACAGTTCCAGTTGGCAACTGTGGTTGTGCAGTGCTTTTGTAAATCTGTTTCCAGAGTCTCGAGGTATGCACTCCCAAAATTAGACAAATGCAACTGGGATAACATCATGCAGTACTTTGAGGAAGAGACAGAAGGCTGAGATCACTCCTGGGCAAAAGGATGGAGCAGCTGATGCAGCACTGGATTAATAAAGAATTAAAACTAGGTAAGGTCATTAGAGCCAGTTAACCTGGATTTAAGGCAAATAAACTTTGTTACACTACCTTTTTTGTTTTAATGAGTTTATGAATTTGGTTAATGAAGACAATGGTACTGATGTGGACTGTTGGTGACTGTACAGCAAGAAAGACAGACAGATGTTCACAACCTGGACCAAGATTTCACAACAGAGGTGCCACCAGAAGAATTTGCCTCCACCCACTGTTTTGACCATTTCCTAGATAGAAATTAGTTCACCTTCCAACCTGCCTGCAGAGTGGTTCCTGCATGCCCCTACTTTACGGTCATGTAAATCAGTGAAGTTCACTCAGAACAGCAACCTCAACTGCATAACCTTGCCCTGACACTTCTCCTTGAGGGAAGTTCAAGAGCTCACTCAGATACCTCTGTACCTGTCAGCAGCCAGCCAGTTAACTTTCTAAGTTATGAATTTAATTCTCTGGAGAAGCAGTGACACCCCTCAACCCTTCATCCAGTCTCCCACTTCACTTGTGAGTCATCTACCCTACAATTACCAAGGCAGTGCTGTACAGGGAACAGCTGCCTCCTCAGTAAGGTGACCCACATGTAAAGCAGGTCTATCCTGTTCACTGAATAAAGCAAACACTCTGTGGACAAAAGAGTAAGTAGTCATGTAATTAAAGGCTTTTTGCACTGTACATACACAAATATTATACACTTTATGTATATATATGTGTATACCACATAGACATTATGTGAACACACAGAGAAGCCAAATTAGATTTACACAAGCTATTTTACCTTGTGTGGTTTCTGACTTTCAAGTGCCTAATTTCAAATTCTTCATGGTGTTTTAATGTAGGGCTTTTTCTCTGTGTGTATACATTAAAACAATGCAAAAAACTAAAGAGTGCTTACACAAGACAAGTTCTTCAGTGTGCATAATATTTAGACACAGCTTGCTTGAATGCCTCAATGGAATGTAGTGAAATGAAGTAGGAATTAAGTCAGTCCAGTAGCTTTTTTATTTTAAACAGATCTTCATATACTAGAATTAAATAAATGAAACTAAATGAAAAATTAAATTAAGCTCAATTCCTGTTTCAAAAGACCAAGGTCGTTAACATCACTCATTTTACATTCCCTTGGTCAAAAGATGGTAGCTGAATATCTGATGTTGAAAACCCACTTAGTGCAAATACATGTATGTATTTTCTGCATCCTCCTCTAAGGCTGCTGACAGATTCTTAACAGAAATACTGAGGCTGAAATAGTAATACTTATTTCAGGAGCACGATGGGTGTATTGCCACCTATAATGGGAATCACAACCGGCTACATGCGCATGTCTGCCATCACTTTTACTGTTTAACTCAGTTTCTAAAGGGAAAGCAAAAACCAAACAGCACCTGGGATATTCCTTAAAGATTATCAGAGGAAAGGAATCAGGACATCCTGAGGGAACTCAGTGACTCAGAGTACAGCCCTCAGACAGATAAATTACACCTTGCATGCAGATTAACTGTGCAAGCACGTGTATGTGCTACAGAATAACCAAACAAATGTAAGGATGGCAACTGAAAGACTAATTGCCTCAAATGTATGAATCACCAAGTTTTCCAATCTTGCAGGACCTAACTGGAATATTTAATAAAAAATGGAACCTATAATCAAGAACCTTATTTGCACATTAAATATTTCCCTTTGATTTTTTTCCCCTCCTTTATACCTGGTTAAGAGATACTCTCACTGGGGAGTCCTTCTTTCCATACCTGCTCCTGTATTGTATATGCAAGCTCAGACTCACCTAGAATCCAAATGATTTTACGCTCAGTCCCTGCTTACTTGGGCTGGGAGCAAGCTCCTACATACAACAGCAAGACTTAAGCCTCTTCTTCTATCCTTCAACACAGGCCCAAACTGGATGTTACATGTACAGAGGCTGAGAGAGGGCAAAGTCTTAATTCAATCATGTTGTGGAGCCATGTGGTGTTGACATCCATCCATCCATCCATCCATCCAACCATCCATCCATCCATCCATCCATCCATCCATCCATCCATCCATCCATCCATCCATCCATCCATCCATTACTTGGCACTCACTCCTGCTTGCACACTGCAAGTCCTGATTGCAGTTAGACTACCTGATCATTGTAGGTCCCTTCCAACTATTCTATTTTTTTCAGGCAGGAATAACTGGGTTCCCTGCACACACCTTGCTAAATTTAACCTGAGTGAGTGAAGCCCTTGACACTCTTCCACTGCCCAACCACTGTGGAAACCTGTACCCATAGGTCACAGCTCAGCTCATGGTTCTCCTGAATAAATCCTTTCCAAAATGTCAAGGAGAAGAGCATATTCTCTCTTCCCTACATACAAACCAAGTATGACTGTGCTCATACAGCTTAAGAGGGAAATGGGAACATTAATTAGTGCAAGTTGTAGAAAGAGCATGTTGATTTTACTCAAGAAAGTTGTTATGAAACCAAATGGTGGTCTTAAGAGCAAAAGAGAAATAAAGAGGTTGGGGAAAAAATCATGACACAATATGTAATGTTTTTGTTGTATTTCTTATCAATATTTGAAGATTTGAGAGATAAGAGGCTTGCACTACTAGAGTTAAATGGTTTGTAGTTACCTGGAACCTAAGCCAGCTTGTGCAAATGCAGTGTGGTTAGTCTGGCAGACCTTGTCTCTTCAGGCATAACCACTGATTTATACCTTACCCCATAAAGGTCAAAACTCCCTTTCCGGCATGCAAGCAATGTTGTCTTGAGCTGTTATCCTCTACCCTGAAAATGCCAAGCACTTCTATTGTAATGGTTTGGGTTTTTTTTACCTGAATTTCTGCAGCTCAAAATGAAGGAGTCCATGGACTTTCAAAATTAATTAAAAAAAATAATAGAGAAAAAGGGAGAGAAGGAGAAAGGTGGGTCCCTTTACTCTTCCAAAGGGCTCTATATATTTTACACTCCCAGAGCCCCAGGACCTGCTGCATCTGAAGTAAAGGGTGAAATTCCAGGTAGCTTGGTTCGGACTAGGAGGGTCTGGCTGACACATGCAGCTTACCAGGATGTTTACTCAGCATACACACAGCTTATCTGAAGAAAGGTAGGAGGTGTCAGTCATACCATGTATGCTGCAACAAATGACCCACCGCAGACTTGGCCCAGCCTTTTTTCCCTCTGCTGCCCAGTGAGGGTGCTGAGTCTGAGGAGTCTGAAAATAAACACAGTCTGAAAACTCAAGTGCCTTTGCAGCTGGAGGCATCTAGTTAGAAATGTTTTGCTAGGATGGAAAAGCTGCCAGCAGCAACTAGAGAATGGGAGGTTACACCTGGATCAAGAAGAAATGCTGCAAGGGAGAAATCAGCTGGAAAAAAATGCCTGGCTTGGAGAGGTTTCTCTTTAAACATAAACAAATAGCAACAAACCAACCAAACAAACAAACAAACCCCAAAACAGGCTTAGAAACCTAAAGAAAATAGCAAATTGTAAACAACACTGTGCAGAAAAAAGCTGGTACAGGATGATGCTGGAAAGGGAAATTAGGAAAATCATCATTACAAGATTTCTGTTTGTGATTAAGAGATAAAAGAATAAAGGATTATTGATGAACAGCTTCTTCTGTGGCCTTTCCCTGCTTCCCCATACCCACTCAGCTGGTCAGTGGATGGTCAGCCAGCAGAACAGGCAATACTGATGGCCTCAATCAGCAAGGGGGAGGCTGAGTCTTGCTGGCAAAACTGTGTTTCGTGTCAAGCAAACGTTCATTTAGGTCCTGCTGGAGGTTCAGCCACCTTCCTCAAGAAGACGTCGGCCGGGCAATGAGTTGAAAGCAGCTAGCACTTACAAAATAAAGCAGTCTGTACTGGTGACTCCAGATGTTGTAAATTGTTCCCACTTCATCACGACATGGGAGAACATCAAAGGCTCCCACCAGTTTTGTGTTTGTTTGGAATGAGATAGGCAACGAGTCAAAGCCTACCTTGGCAAAAGTCTTCTGTGTCGTGCAGCTTAGCTGTCCTGCCAGCTGTCCTGGGCAGGACATTTCTTATCTCTAGTTCCTTTCCATAAGGATCAAATGTTCCTGGTCATTTGGCTTTTGACAAAAGGCTCTGTGTGGTTGTTAGCTTTAATGCTATTCCTGGGCTTTAGGCAGGAGGGAGATTGTTAGGCTAGTTTCACAGTAGTCTTGACCTAGTCGTGATCTCCTTCTTCAGTGTCAGACAATTATCCTGACTAGGCACCTCACTGGCTCCAGCTTGTTGTCCTAAGCCTACCTGGAGGAGATGACTAACCAGTGCCCAGTTCAGCTTCTCCTCTGCACACACTTTTGTGATTAAGAACCCAGTGATAAAAGATGAAAACGTATGTGTGTAATTATGCAGGAATTCTCTCTTAACCTCTCTCAATTATTTTTAAAAACATGTTGCTATGGGAAAACGCTCCTGGAGTCAGTTATTTTAAAGTTTTCCTCTTAGATACTTAAACCAATGCTTCCACTATTTTCAGATTTGAGGACAAACCTTTATACAGCTGGTGAACGTAGATATAAAGTATGTTGTTCACTCTGTTGGGAATGAAGCATCCTACCTGCAGCTCCAAGACCTCTGAGCAAACCAGTGCAGTGCTTAATGAGCATTGGCCTATATTAAAAGAGGAAGAAAATTACAGAAAGGAAGTTCTAAAATTTAGGACAAAGTTTCTTTTCTTCGATGTCTTAGAAGTAGACAAAGTAGGAATGGTACAAAGCTAATAATTACTTCTTTTAAAAACACAAAAAGAGGAACGGAGTCCAAGTTGGACAAAGTTCAGAGGCTACTGTTTTCTTTAAGTGAATTTACTTAGAACTCCTGTGAGATTTAAATCAGGATTTTCATCGCATAAGGCGCAGACTCCTGAGCTTTGTCTGACACTAGGCATCTATGTTCCTTCCATTTTTAGGGCTGGCTGCTACTATCACAGAAAACAATAATGTCAGCTTCACCATTTTGCAAAACAGTCAGCATTTGGGTTGGATGAAGAAAAAATATTTTGGAGTGGACCTCAGTGACCTTCTGCAAATTGATAGCTGGCTTGCAACAGGCAGAGCTGAGTCACCAGCTGCATGGGGCTGAAATCCAACCCATACATCCGTAGCATATCTTGCATTGCCAGTGTCATTGGTGTTGTGATGTTTTCAGGCTTTCAAATAACTTTGGGAGTGGCTGATCGGATTTTGATTGGATACTGTACGTTACACCTGATCTCTGGGAGGAGATGAATTTAGACAGAAAGTCTGTAAAGGTTGAGTGTTTTGAGTCTCCTGTTCTATATGCATTTTTCTGGGAAATTTCTACTTCCTCAGAGGGAAGGAAATTCTGAGATTCCCACTCTTGTGGTGGATTTGATCCATCAGACTGTTGATGCAACAGGTTTTTATTAATATGTCTATTCCTGGCAGGGTTTCTGACATGGGTTTGATGAAGTCCATAGTACTTGCAATCTCCGTTTTAAATCCAGTCCAGTATCATGGGGAAATTTAAGTTCATTTGGGATGGGGTTGTAAGGACTGGATCACTGCTTTGACTGCTGAAATTCTGAACCTCCTTCAACCTCCCACATCAAGTACAATGCAACAAAGTTTTCGGAGTGAACTGCTTTGTTGCTGGCAGGCTCTGTTATGGTGTAGAAGGGAACAAGTTGTGTAACATTTTACGCTTCATGTCCCAAAGTGTACCCCCTCCTTTAAACATTTAATTCAGTCTGTTTTCAGATTTTATTAGCATTTTCAAGAGTATCCCCTGGGTAAATACTTCCTGCAATAGTCTCCTTGTGTGCCAACTTGCCAGCTTACAGCCTTCCCATACAGCCTGACTGCAGCTGGCTGGGGGTTGCCAGGTCAGAAGCTGCATCAGAATATTATTCTCAGTAACTTGATAAATCTTAGCTTTTGCAGGAATAATACAGATCCTGAAGCCACCTTCTATAATCCAGTGAATAATCCAGGATCATTTGTGCTGTTACCCACATACAGCGGGCACAGAACTGCTTGTGCCTTCTTAGAAAGTGCCATGATTTTGTCCACCACAGTTTAGTCATTTCTCTTTTTTTTTTTTAAACTTACCTTTTTGTTTTAAGAGCCAAGGTTTCCATTATCTCATTTTAAATAAATGGAGTTGATTTGTTGCAACTCTCTGAAACACCAAGGTCACAGTCTGCTTGCACACAAAGCAGCTGAACAGAGTTTTGAGTCTACATCTCCACGTGAGGACATATTTTCACCTTGTTCAGCATAATGGCAGCCCAAGTAATTTTTTTTTCTTTTTTTCAAGATAAAATGAAGTTCTTAATATTTCAACCAGGACATTACCATTTTCCTTTTCCTTTCTGGAGTTCAGAAAACTTGATGTATTACTGATTTCCATTGTTCATTTTGGAGACTCTGTTTTGTAGGGGTAAATGTGAGCCTGACACCTCCAGAATTTGTCTCAAGCAATATCTTTTTTTTTCTTCCCAAAAGACGAAACAGAGGCAATGTAAAAGCTTTTCTTGGGCACCTAGTTACAAGTAATTTGCACCTGCAATTTCCAGTTAGAGAAAATAAATGTGCTGTCACTGGGTTTCTGAATAGTAGAAATACTGCTGAAAAAAACAAACAAACCCAAACCAAACCAGGGCAGAGAGAAAAGCCGTGTTTTCCAGAGCTGTAGAAGAAACAAAGAGTAAATTACAGAGCATAAATTATGGCTGATGAAGTACCTCAAAACGCCAAACAGGCAGTTGGCATTTGGTTGTAATTGCCGGTGCTGGGGCGCGTTTTGAGCAATCTCCAACCTCCCTTGCCTTTCCAGCATCCAGTTCAAACGCAATGCAGATGCCCAAAGGTGGAAGCCTGGCATACCTCTGCAGCTGAGGGAAGAGCTGGACACCTCCAGAGAGCTGCACAGAGTGCACAAAGCTACGTGCCTTGCGTCAGTTGTCGCATGTCTCCCCACACTAGTGCTTTCCAATCAGCCATGGTTCACCTGAGAGTATATGCTTTTCTTCTGTGTTCTTTCAACATCAAGAATAGGGGAGGGTTTCAGGATTTTGAGGAAAATGCATTTTCTAGAATAACTACAATATCCAGGTAGTATGAATTATTTTGTTGGCTTCCCACACACACACACAGTATTTTTGTCAAGGTCTAGGAGGTGGTGAGTTAGAAATCTTGTTCCTTAGCTATTGATTGTACTGCAAAGGTGGTTTATGTGATTCCTTGCAAAGTGAACCCCGGAAAGACCTAGATGGCAGAGCGAGGTGATGCTCTTCATCCCCTGTGTCTTGGCACAGGGAGTCTTGGGTAAGGATATGCAAAACTGAGCTCCCACAATACCCTCCCTCCCCACTCTCCTTGAGGGCTCCCACCAAGCAGCAGGAGAGTTGAGCAGATGCAGGGTTGTTTCACCTGATCTTGGATCTGTGAAGAGTAAAGCAGCCACATCTCCTCACTGGCTGGGGACTTGCTTGGTGCAGGAAGAGACAAGCCTTTTTCAAGGACAGGTGCAACAAGCTCTTGCAGCTTTTCCCTTTTTTTTCCCTCTTCACTTCAATTTTCAGGGAGGGGTGAGAGGAATCAGAGCATATCCTGGGGATCTTCAGTGTGGACTGTGCTACTAAGACTTGGCTGATACCCTGGGGAGAGATGATCTGTCTGAAATCCCTCTGAGGCTATCAAGAGTCTGTACTCCTTTTGGGCCAGAAGAGAACAAGTTTTGTGAGTCTCTTGGGGGAATGTGAAAAATAACATTTAACTGCATTTTCCCTTCTGATTGTAGCAGAAGAGGGCATGTCTGGCCTCCTGCTCATAGGGACTTTGTGGCAGTGAATTGTCAGTCCGTATACACAGCATGGGAAGAGACAATGTACTGAAAGACCTCGGCTTTCCACCAGACTCCATATACAAACCTCTCCTTTTTCTTACTTCCAGATAACAAATTGGTGCTAATTAATAGGATCAGTCTGCAAAGTCCTACTTGGGGCTTGATCTGAAAATCATTCAATGATACCATGTATTTTACTGGGTGTGCATGGAATGCAAATGTGCAACACTTCGGTTGTTTTCAGGAATTTGTAATATTTTTTTTATTTATTTTTTCCCCACAGAGAGAAAAAAAATATTTACTAAATTCTCCATCATAATTTTCATGTTTAACCCCCAAGGCCATAGCAATTATTTTCTATTTTGCATTGATATCCAATGCCTTCCAGCTGCCTTTTAGATTAACAGACACAGGTGCTAAATTTAGTAGAATTAGAGTGCATAAGTACTAATTAAACTAGTCATGACAGCCACTGCTTTCAGCAGTGATGCCTTCCAGGCATCCTTGGAAAACAAAATGGGTGAATTTACAAGCTTTCCAAGGAGCTGTGCAGGGCACAGAGGCCTGCTGACTGTAACCCCCAGTTTAACTGCACGGGATGGAGTGGCCTTTTCCTGGGATATCTCATCTGTGACATTCAATGCCAACATGTAGAAGACCAGCACAGTCATAGCCTGGAAACAGAGGTGCACTCAGGGGAGGGTAGCATGGCACTTGGGTTCTGTGCTAGCTGGATATAAGTTCAGTGTGCCCTAGACCTGGCCCACCTTACTGCTTTGGAGCTCACATCTGAAAATATTGTTCTGCACTGCAGAATAACAGCAGCATGGTGTGACCCAGCAGTCGATGGTGTGCAAACTAAAGAGATAATTTCTCTAATTGTCACTTCTGAAGATGCATTCTGCAGTCCTGGCGTTCAAATGAGATCTTCCTTGGTTTTTTGGTGTTGTTTCTTTTTTCCCCACTCCTTATGGAAGATGGTAGAAGTGAAATTTCTTTGAGTAATTTCTAGCCTCATCTGTGTAAGAGCAGTGACATTCCTTTTAATGATGCCTTTTAGTGACACCATGGAAACCTCGGGATTTTTCAAGGGTTTGAACAACATAATTCACTGGGAATTGGAGAACAATTCTACTGGTATGCCAGGGAACTCAGCTTGTTCTCCTTGAAAGCAAAAGTAAAGATCTTAAAAGAAATTAAGGCCAGCAAACAAGACCCTGAGTTTGGAGCTGTGCTCAATTGAAATGAAATTTGCCTGGTAATGATCTACCACAAAATGTACCAATTAAGTCCTGGCTGAGTCCTCAAAAAAGGTCTTCAAGATGCATGTGTTTTGTGCCGATACTCTCCATGGGAGTGAAGTGCACTCCAAATTCTATTTGTTTGCTGAAACTAAGAGAAAGCCAGCAAGGCTTCCCGTGGATCCCAAGCTTACTCTTTCACAGCTCGCTCAGCCTGGGGGCATTTTGATGAATAATTAAGGAATGGGAATAAATGCATTTTTGAGTTTTAGTTTGAACGTGTCACCAAGATTTAAATGGAATGTGTAGCTGTGTGTTGTAACTGTTTGGCTGTGTTAAGATTCTCCATCTATCAGGTGCAACAGGCAAAGAAAACCAGCACATCCCATTTTAGACAACTTACACCAAGCTGTCAGCAAGAGCAGAAATGGACTGTTAAGTAGCTGGTATCATCAGCCGACTGCAAATGGTGGAGACACCACTGAAACAGATGAGATGAAAAGAATATGAGTAGACACAGCAGGAGTGTCCCCACAGGCCAAGTGGTATTTCATGCAATTGTATGAGTGAGTTTGTATTGTTTGCTTGAAACTTAAGAAGTTAACTTGAACAATAAGTGCAGCTTATCAGCTCAGCACAAGTAAACTGATAAATTGAGCTCAATGGATTAGACTTTGAATATTGCATCATCTTCCTTTTGCTTACTGGAGAGATGGCAACAAGCTCTTGAAACAAGAGGGAAAAAAGACCCGTGTAGAGCTTTGAATTCGTAATCAACTGAATATTAAGATAAAATAGTAGATCCAGTGGTGGTCTGGCCCTAAGTTCCTGTTTTATAAGATGACTATTTTTATGAAATGGTTTTTTCTGAATGGAATATTAGATTATTTTCTCTAAGGTAGACCAGGAAAACTACACATGCCTCTGTGCCTCTGAAATCTGTTGTCTGCTCTTTTGGGTTAGCAGCTGGCACCACTGTGTTGCACAATACATAAGTATTTAAATCCTCAGTAGCTGAATGCTGGTCCTTTGTAAACAAATTTTGGCTGTTCCATCCCTTGATGCAGAGCCCACTGTGGCACACCCCTTGACTTCTGTCTCAGCTCACTTTTTACCATCCCCACATATGACTGGGCTTCAGTTTCACCAGAGTTTTCTTCTGAGCTAATTAGTGCATAGCAATGAGCTGGGGAATAGCTGGGTGACATCCATTTTCTGACACAGATAGGAGATAAAGGTGTGAAATTTCAACAAGGTTTAACGCATGGATAAATTACCACAAGGCAAAGCATGTGCTAATAGGAGCTTTTTCTGTCAGACCATGTACACAACTACAAAAGAAGCTTCACTTTACTGCTCTGCTTACTATTACGTGCTACACGGACTGTAAGTTTCATTCAAAGATCATAAATCCACATTCAAAGACCAATCTTTGCAGCATGCCATGCCATATATTGCCCAGGGTCATTTCAGAGAGGGAGTGACGGGGGAGGCACACTAGCAAACATCCCACACCATGATGGTGCCAAGTCTGGAGTGAGGATCCAGGGATTCTGATTGTCAGTACCAGGGGTGTAACACACATCAGACAAGTCTCTCCTCACCCATTTATCTTCCCTAACTCCATTTCCCCTCTGCAAGTCAGGAACTGCCATAGTCAAGAATTGTGTTTGAACAAAGCCTTCTCCCAGGCCCCTCTAACCCTCCCAAACCATTCCTGGAGACTGTAATTGGTGCAGTGGCTGTAGACATGTGGAGCTCCAGTAAAACATACTGAGAGTACAGATGGTGCTGCGCTGTCCATTTTTGTAAGCATAGTAACGAGTCCCCAAGACACAGCCTATAAAGTCCAGTTATTCCACCCAAACAGCCCAACTCTCGGCGATTGGCTAGTTTGATCACTGTGTGCTGCTCCTGGAAACAGGGCCAAAATGAAGCAGGATCCTGAAGTGCCACTATGAAAAAAACCAACTTTGATTAGGCTTTTGATGTTATTTATTCTGCATATCTTCCAGTCCTCTGCTCTGACAAGCAATCCCTTCCTCCTGCACTGCTGGTCCTACTGAGAAAGTGCTTGGTCATGGTTGGGCAAAGAAACCACTGGACAGAAATTACTTTTCAGTAAGCAGTCCTTTTTAAATTGACTATAGCTGTCATTTAGGAACAACATGATTTGCCTCCTCCTCTGACAGACATTGTGCTGCCTCTGCAGCATTTTCCATTGGGGCAAGCCCCATTCCTATCACTCATGTCAAGGAGTTCATTTGGAGTGACCTATGGGGTTATGAACTGAACCTCCCAGGGATCTAGGGGGGTAAAATCAGGGACCTAGGGTGGGAATGGAAGTCTATTTCAGTCCTACCATAAGCCAGCAACTGGCCCAACCCATTAAGCCATTGAGCAGCCTTGAACTTGAGATTTAAGATACACCAGTGGTTTTAATAGTCTTATTGAAAGAGCATCAAAGCAGGGCAGGTATGTGACCCTGACAAAGAAGGTCCCAGACCACAGCACATATACTCCATGGCAAGTATGTCTGTTCTTTTATTCATTGCAACAGCGTGATATTTCACCTCAACCAGGTGCATTCTCTGAGATCGCCTTTCCCTTCCCTCCCCAGTCACACACAGTTGGGACCTACCATTTGCACAGACAGTGCCAGGTGTTCTCCTGCTTTCCTCCTGTCTCAGTGGAGAACCTGCTCTCAGCCCACAATTAGCTTCATCAAAACTGTTATTTACAGACATCTGGCGGATTATTCTACCAGAAGGACTTTTTTTTTTCTTAAGGAAAATAACTTTTTTTAAAAATTCCAGCTATCTTAGCTAAACTGCCACAAATTAGAGCAATAACACTAGAGAAATAATTCTGTAATGACTGGTGGTAAATCCACGATAGACAAACACACAGGAGCTTCCTCTTCTGTACGTGCTGGAAAGTCACAAAAATTCAGAAGCCACAACCCCACGGAGCAAGGACCTCGCTGATATTTAAAGGATCATCAATATAATTGAATTCAAAGAGATAGAATTTCTAACTTCCCTTGACAGCATGCAACCTAAGTGTAGTTAAAAATATAGCCAGTGGGTTTTCAAGTGCAGAGTAATGCAGTGCCAGCAATTTAAGGTTGGTGCTGTTATACATAGAAGTTGCACACTGGGCAATTTTAGATTTTAGTCCTAGAGGTAGAACTGTGAGATTTATAGGAGATGACAAAAGTGATTTTGACCCACTGTCCTTTTCTGCAACTAGTACCTTTGCCCTTCATGCTGTTGCTCTTGATTAGCATGAATACATGAGGAGTCTGGGAATACCAGAGATGCTGCACTGGCACCACCCTCACCAGAGCTCAGAGCAGCTTGCTTTCAAGTATGAAATCTAAGACAGAAAGCTGGTGAGTCCTCCCCAAGATTCTTCATTAAGATTAGAAAGGAATCATTCTCCAAATTCCTCAGCAGGCTTCCTGTAGCCAGGAAATGTTGCATGCACAATTTGGGCTGCAGGACGTGCTGTGTTTGCTCCCCTCACATGTATAATTTAGTACTAGTCACACATTGACAATATAATATTTAATTTTTGTGTGCTCTCTGGCACGTAAACCAGTTTTCTATAGTAGCTCCACAGATGGAAGCATTACAGGCACCTATTTTTTCCACATGGATTCTCTGGTGTAAAGGATCATTTCAGTACCTTGTCACTTAGTATGGATGTTAACACAATCTTTCCTGCAGAACTACCATCTATTTCCTGACAACTTACAGAAATAAAGTACCGCTGATATTTCAAGAAATCTATCAAGTTAGAATGAAATTTGCCAATAAATTCAAGTATAAGTTTTAGTAAGACAGACAACTTGACTGTACAAGCTTTGCTTATCTTAAGAAACCAGGCTACAAACCCCACAAATGAACACAACAAAGACAGCAGAGGCAAGCTCCCTCTCCCCCAGGTCTGTAAGCAACTACATCCTTCCTTTTGATAAAGAAAAGCAGTGTTTGTCCCAAAGGAGAGGAAGAAAACACAATGTGAAAAGCAGCCTGCATAGGAAGTATTCTTAGCAGGCCAGAAAAAAATAAAACCATACAATTCCAGGTTCTTTCTCTTGTCCTTCAAAAAGCCTTTCTCCACCCAGAAATAACTCACAATACTGAATGAAAGCCCTCAGAAAGGTCTGCTCCTACAGCTTTGAATGCCATCTAACAACATCGAGAGCAGCCTTGCCCTCACAGCCTTACGGTCAAAATGGGCTTGCTGTTTTGAGGGCTTTGAATACGAGAGCCCTTTGACCATTTTAAGGACAAGTATAATCCATTCGGGAGCACGGATTTCAACAGGGGCCACTTTTGGCCATTCAGCGCCTGTGACTATGGCCAGGCTGGGATTCTGTACGTAACAGGAGAATGAAGACACTGCAGGAAGTGACAATTATTTTGTAAGTGAAGCTCTCCCTTGTTAGCAATTTTGGTAACAGCAGTAAAATAATTCTGTTTGGGGAAACTCTTGTGTGTGACAGAAGAGGGGCAGGAGAATAAAAGTAAAGATAACTAGTGGAGGAATGCAGTAATGTATTTTTTTATTACTGATTTGCATCGTAATTACTCAGGTTGCTTGTTTCTCCTGCTATAACCTTCTTGTTAACATTTCTAGACCAGATATGGCACTAATTTCTCTGTTCCTGCCCATGGTACTGCCCCAGCATTGGTGTCTGCCTTGTTCTGCCCTGCTGCTTTTTACAACAGTCAGATCCCATCTCACCCAACACACTGTCGTGCTCTAAAGTGAGTATTCTGAAGTACAGGAGTCCACCTGTGATGAGTAACTCCAGCAGAGAGAGTCAGAATAAAGGAAATGGTTTGTGTAAAGGCTGTCAGTTTGGGATATTGGTGTTCTGGGGAACAAAGCTGGAAGAGAATTGGACTTTTCCAGCCTTTTGTAATGTTTAAACACCCTACCGATCCCTACCCCCTCCAACATTTGGTTTTATCTGTTTGAAGGTGAAAATTGCTGAGAGCTAGTGGCTGCATTTTGAAAGTAGGCAGCTCAAACAAATCACCCCAACCATAACTGTGATCCTTAATGGAAGCAGACAGGCCAAGAGGTCATGCAAGGAGTTGATAAAAATATAGGGGAACCTCTTTTGATCAGTTCTGCTCACCAGTGAATCTATTCATGTCCTTCTAAGCACTGGGGTGGCACCAGCAGCACAAATGTGTGTCCTGCAGTTGCTAAACACGTACAGATGCTGACCATGTCCCTTATCCTGGGAAACCAGGACTTTGAGCTCGGAGATTACATGCCAGCCATTATTTCATTAAAGAAATTACACTGGAGTGCATCTTTTTCCATAGATAAGAGACTGCTTCACAGCTTCAAAGACTTCAGCAATCTCAAATGCAGTTCTGGGGTGAGGAAGTGGCTCAAACTCACAAACTCTTGGTGCTAGAAAAGTTCTGAAATATCTTAAAATCAGTCTGCAATCAAGTTTCTACTCTTTTTACACAGTAAGCTTTGCTTTCCTCTCCCCCTTCTGACATGCTCTATTTGTACTTGGAAGAAGACAGAAAATAAGCAACAACAGGAAGAAAATCGTTGGGCAGAGATGAACCTCAGCAACGTAATCTTTCTATGTCAGTGAAAACTTACTCTCCTTTTTTGTTATTTGGATAATAAACCCTTCACAAGGCTTACGCTACCTGGCAACCAGCAGCGAAACCAGAGTTTCTGCTGGCTCTGGTCAATGCTCTGCTTTGTGCCAGTCTGCAGAGCAGTATGAGCGCGGCATCCTAATCTGGTTTAGGTGATGTTCTCCATCACCCCTTCCTTTTGCTTGCCTTATTAAATCTTACATCTTGCAAACCAAGCACCGCTGTGTGAAACTCGGGCAGGCTACCAAGCCTGTCATGCATGTAATTTCTCACCTGTGCTGGATCTCGAATACTGCTTGAGCCTTCCTCTCTTTTCAGGTGGATTTTAGCCTGTGAGTGCTGCACAGTAAACTGAGAAGCTGCAGAGAAGCAGTATTGCTTTCACATTCCTGTTTCATCCCATGGTTAATAAACATTAAACTTGCTGACACTACAAAACAGCATCCAGGGGCTGGTTAATACACTGTAAGTATTCCTATCAGCACAAATTTATAATCACAAGTCCTGCTACCTGAATGCATCAGTCTATATGTAAAAGCCTGGAACTATAACTATCCACTAGATCTTAATGAGACTGAAGGTTAGGAATGCTGTGGTGATGAATATCCTCAAGAGTTTGCATTTTTTGTTATATGTTTGGCCGTAGTTTGACTCAAACTCTGTGATTTTCTTATTTGCTGCAGTATTGCCTAGTTACAGAAATAAAAGTCTGTGGAAAAAGTGTTATGAGAAGAGAAAAAAAGACTGGTATTTCTGATTATCTTAATCTTTTATGTTGGTACAGATTTTATTTCAAATAAAAACCTGTAGGGCTTACAATGATCTACTTTTACTCCTAATTACCTCAAGCATACACCACAGTTAGATCTAGAGTGTACATCTGTAAGTCGAGTCCCTAAACTTTGCACAGAGCAGTAAAAACTGGTATGTGGGCAGGGGAGAAATAAATTCTGGGGTTTTTTTCCTCTCCCCACAGTTTTGTCTCATAGATAAATTAGGGAAAATGGATACATTTTTCAAGTCTACACAGTTCAGTGAAGTTTTATCTCAATCTCCAACTTCAGTCAAAAGGAAACATGAAGGATTTGTAAGGAGATGAAGATCATTATCAAAAAATGTCATTGTGTTGTAAGATGAATGAATGGATGAATAAATGGACTGGCTCTTGTGCCAGCATCCTCAGTGCTGTTTATCCCGCAAAATTGGCTGTTGAATAACCAAATGTATTTCAAAAAGAAAAAAGAGGTCCAAAGACCTAGAAAGGCTCACATTAAAATGGTCAAAACCCCAGAGTTTCTTGTTCTAAGGAGGAGCTAGAAATGGGAGATGAAAAAGCATAAGAAGTGATGAATGATTCAAGGTGGAGAAATCCTATTTTCCCTAACTAGCAACACAAGGGCAAGGGGACAACTGATGGCTTTAAAAGGTGATGACTTCAAGACTAAGAGAGAGGCCAAGCACTTCACAAAGAGCAAGGACTTCTGTGCCTCCGGGTGCTTCAGAAAGAGACTGAATCACTTTTGTGACTACTGAGAGTAAAGTTACAAATATGCAAACTTAAGCAAGGAGATTGAATGTCATGCTTCAGGCCTTAAATCAGCCTGCAGTTATTAGAGATTAGGGTGGAACTGAGATAGGAAGGCTTATGGAACAGGGCTCTGGTACATCCTTCCACATGGTCACCCTTGTGGGGAGGATGCTGGAGCCTGTGGGTGTTTCTGTAACAAAGCCTTTGCAGTTCACACACAGGCTAGTGGGACTTCAAGGGCTTGCTTTGTGTACTGGACTTTTCATGAAGGTACCTGGCCTAGAAATTCTTTGTTTCTATTAGTATTTGGGTGACAATATCCTGGATATTGCTATTTCCTCCTTGCCTCTTTTGTGGATCCTTATTTGCTTCGTGGGATTTTGCTTTTGAATGTGTGTGAGTGCTTTGGGACCCACTCCTTGTCCACCAGTAAGTGCAGCAGTCACAGATGGCCCATTGTGCTTTAAGCTGCCTGGGTAGCACCACCAACAGATGTTGGCTTTGCCCTGCCCTGGTGACACAGTTGGAGTTTTGTTCCTGGAGGAGCAATAATCCATCCCCGAGGGTGTTCTGCAAGGGGCTAGTATCACACTGCAGAGCTGCTCTGCATGGGTCACTTCTGAGCTCCCCTTCTTCCTCCCCTCTGAAAGTGGCACACTGTAAATGCAACAGTAGCTTTCGTATCAACTGCCTCCATCAGAAAACAATTAGGCCCTGAGCTCTTTTATTTTATCTTTATGATCTCCAGTGGGGGAAAACTGTGCAGTCAATTAGCTGTCCATGCTGCAGCAGCAGGTTTTTACTTGAAATTCCAGATAGACTAGTCAGGTCAGATATTATTGCTATTAACCAGTAAGACTTGGAGTACAATGTCAAAGAAATCCACATTCCCTCTAAAATCTCACTGATAACATTGGTTGAACTAAAATAAGAGTTCCAATAGATTTAACAAGACACCTTGAGATTAACTGCATTATATTCCAAATATTATTATTTCGAGCTTCACAATGAAAGAGGGTTGATTAACTGAATACCTACTGATATGTTATCAGGAAAAAGCTGATTAAAGTCCTGTGCTGAAAGACTGTAGGATCACTGTTTATTTTTCAAAGAAGCAACACTACAGACAGTGACAAATTGTTGCAATTATAGCGTCTCAACAACTGGATGCAGTGTGTTAGGTTAAAATATATTTAAAATATGGATTTTTCCATCTCTAATTGGGCAGGGTGCTCCGCAGTGAGAGCATCAATAAGATGTAAAGATTCTCCAGGCATGACCCAGTCTCCTTGGCTGCAGCTGGGCCAGGGCACCAGGCAGAAATGCATCTGCACCAGGGTAAGTGAGGGCAGAAATCGACTGAGAAATTCAGCTCTTGCTTTGCCACTAAAATTAGGGAGTCCCAGGGGAATATAATCTCTTTTGGTCTTCCCTTCTGCTGATATAATAATATTTGATCATAAGAGGTTGTACAAAAGAATCGAGTCCACTGAATCGAGTTACGGGCATAACCCCACCTTTTATTGATTGCCTCCTCCTTATTCATCTGTGAGGTCAGTTCAATGTGTCAACAGCCTCAGGTGTTGCATCATTTGCCTGAGGGACAGCAGGAAGGAGTGAGATGTTTTACTGGAGATTGCATCATTCTTTTGGGTTTTTCTTTAAGAGGTTGGAAAAAAAGGCTAGCTATGATCTGACAGAAGCCCATTGTTGTACTTTCTTGTCATATATGTATGCCAGCTGCATCCATGTGGAAACCTATACCTTGCTCTCTGTCCATTGTACAGACTATTTCATTTGGGGAATCAGAGCATTTCTCCCACCCTCTGGCAACGCCTGGCATTTTACTTCATCCCGGATTATGCCCTGCAAAATAAGGATGTAGGAATATCTGGAGGCAAGTTGCTGGAATGAGGAACAAAACACTCCATGCCCTCCCCAGAAGGATGTACAGTTCACAGGAGCACTGTTAAGAGACTCAACTTCATTCCTGGAGTTTAATCACCAGTGCAGGTGACAAATGACAGATGCAAAAGCCAGCATACCATGGAGAAAGATCCTTGGTGTAGTACACTTTGTGGTAGGGTGGGGAGGAGGGAAATTCTCAAACCCTTTTAATTCCCCAATATTTTATGTAGCTCTTTGTCATAATCTCCATATACAAGCTTTCCCCTCCTCTGACTCTCAATAGGGCACAGCAACCTACTCTGTACTTTGACATTCCCAATCCTCTGTGGCAAAAATATCTGCAGGGATAAGAAAGTGCTGGGTTTTTTTCTTCCAATGTTGTTTGGCTCATCATGTGAAGCAGTGCAACAAGGACTGCCAGGGCAGCTTTGTGATGGAGGCTGGCTATGGTGACGTGTCTCTGGGCAGGGAGAGAGATGATGGGAAGCACAAACCAGCATCAGGGAAGAGAGGGAGAGGGGTTTGTACAACTCATTTCTTGTCCCTCAGTGCCTGGGGCCTGGAGGAATGCCTAAAGCTCAAAAAGTGGGAGGCTTTCATTCAGTGCAGACTGCTTGGTCCTGGGCAGCAAAAACATGGCATGGCCCAACCTCATCTTCTGTAGAGAAAGAGGAAGGACTGCCAGATATTGTCATCATTTTAGAGAAGTCTTCCCCCTCCAAGCCTGAAAATTCCCAAGACATACTCCCTTTACATTCTTCCAACTGACTCCTAATCAATGGGACCACAGCATGATGTCATGCTCCTCCCTGCTTGACGTGCTGAAGACCAGAGAGGTTTATATGGTGATGTAGTAACCCTCAGTGGCATAGCAGATATCAATATAAATGAGATCTCAGGCACAAAAGTCCATCTTGAGCTCTTAATGTTTGTAAGAGCTTTAATAGTTGTTACAATAAAAGACAGTTTCTGCTTCACAGCCTAAGCCATTTCTGCAAGTGGCAACACAGCGACAGGGTACCACAGGCAGAACTGCACATAAGATGCCCAACACCTCTCACAAAAAATCCACAATGGTCGGGCCATTTCTGCAGGATGGGGGTATCAGAAGTTGTTAGTTTTTTAATTTTATGTCTAAGATGATCCAACACAGTTGGACAGCCCAAGACAGTGGCCAGAGAAGTTACCAAGGACTTTTCAGGGAAAACAAGGTGAGGACTGAAACAAAAAAAATCTATGCTTACTTCAGTAGAACCCCTCCCAAATCTGGGATGAAGCCAGGATACCCAAATCCCATTGTACCCCTGCCATGCATCAACATTTGTCCAATTGCTGGCAAAGGAGCTCCAGATCTCCATCACCAATTGGCCTGGAGAAGGTCAGCTTGCCTCTGCTCCTCTGTGTACTGGGCTGAGTGATCCACCAGCTGGCAAATCACAGAGACATCAAATTTACAGTTTTTTGTTGTTATTGTTGTTTGTATTTCTTAGTTTAAGGTGAATGCTTGACTGTAGCATAGGAATGTTTTACATTTCTCATAGAAGGACAAGGTAAATCACCTATCCAAATACTTATGCAAAAGGAGACCCCAATAAGTTCCTACATACTCCTTTTTCCCTGATGTTCCTGCTTCACTCAACACAATGAATGAAAAGTTCCCACTTAATCAGCAGTCATCCAATATTTTGTTTTTCTTGTCACCCAGTGTGTGTCCCTTGGCTTTCTTTATGGGGTGCTGTTTGGTCCCCGCTGTGGGGACAAAACTCATCATTTTCTGGTGGCCTCATGCTCACCACACACCACTACAGCATCCAAGTGCTTTGAAATATCAATGAACTTTTATGCAATCCTGCTGAAAATTCTGTATTACCCTCCTTTTACAGAAAGGAAGCTGACTCACAGAAGGATGTAGCTTTCTGGAAAGGTCAAATCACATATTCAGGGTGCATATTCTGCTAATTTCAGTCTAAATGTCTAGGGTTAAATCCTTCAAATGAGACTGCAGGTGGGCACACACAGAATGCTAACTGGAAACAACTGAGAGAAAGAAGTAGAAAACGAGGGTTCGGAGTGAACACAATGGGAATGTGTAGAAGGAACCTGGACACTGTCTACTCCACTCCTTCCTGTGATGCAGAAAGAGTTGGCCCCAGCAATTCCTCCATCTTTCCAGGTGACTCTATGCCAATATTTTTCTGCTTGCAGAACTGTGTGCAATTTCTTCATGAAACCTAACCTACATCTTCTTGACGTGGCTCAAACCTTTTGTCCTACCCACTGCAGACAGAGAAAGCACATATGTCCTCCTTTGCAGAAATTGGCTTCTTCCCAAAGCTCCAGCCTCTCACCAGAGCCATTCTGTGCATTCATGATCCTGCTAGGAATGTAGCATGTGATCAAATGAGAGCTGTGCCCACAATATAGGGTGGTGGGATGAAAGGAGGAGCGAATTAAGATTTGGCAGGCATCCTTGACGATTGCATTGACTAGCCAGGTCTTTGTGGCCCACCATGATGATGTTCCTTTGACACCATTCTTCAGAAGTCTGTTTAAGGACATGTGTTTTGTTCTTTATAACTCTATTTATGTACACACAGATTTTAGTATGCACCATGTGAGTTCAGAAACTGATGCAATAGCTATCAATGTAGCAGCCAAACAGCCCAAATCTGGTGACAGCTCTTCCCAAAGACGTCACCAGAGTATTGTTTGAAGTTCTAAAACTCACTCTTTGATGCTTTGAGCACATACTTCCTGCAATGCTCTTAAACAAACATCCAATTAAATTTATCAGCCGCTGACATTCAGATGTTTGATGTTGATTAGAAAGTCTGCATTAAATTAAAATTTATGTCCAAGCTATTCTACCATGTGGCTGGCCACAAACCAACTGCCCAGAAGCAACTGTGTTCTTTTAATCCTACCTCATTTTCTCAGTACAAGCTGAAGCTGGTGGGAGGCTCTCTCTGGGGAGAGCCTTTACTGCTCACATTAGCAGAGTTCCCAGGAAAGGAGTAGAGCAGATCCTTATAACTGACAGGGAAAAAACCACAGCAAACTCTGCTCATTGCATTTCAGTGCGTCTTGAACCATCTGGTGTAGCTCAAGAGATGCTCTGAACATGTTCAGCCAGCAGGATGCTCTTCTGGTGAAAGTTTAAGAGTTCAGTAGGAAAATCAGTTGTTCAAGGTGAATTTTATGAATGCCAGATAGTAAGGAACAGCCTGCAAAATCAGTCCTTAAGTCAGCTGCCCCGAGGCTCCCTGCCACTACTGTATGTTTCTTCAGCTGCAGAACGAAACAGCAACAAGTTCCCCTCTGTGAGTCTCTGCTCAGTGGAGATCTTAATGTTGATTGCTTCATCCTGCCTGGGATGAGGCTCGCTGCGAGGGCTGGACTTCTGCCTGGAGAGCCATGCTTCTCTGTGAGAGGATGTACTTTCAGCTTGTTGAATGCACTTAGGCAGAAGAGTATATATGTTAAGGATGGGAGAGGATAATTATTCTAAAATGTTTAATAGTATAGAAAGGAATAACTCCTGTTGTTCACTATACTCAAATGAAGTTGAGTTTGGTTTGAAAATTAAAACTAACTTAAGCCCTAGAGCTGGTGTGTACACTGTATTCAATCTTTGTAGGTATTTATGTTCTGTGATAGTTTCTAAAGCTTGCACTGCTAATTTCATTGCCCCAGACTTGTACCAATCACTTAACTCATCAGAACATACCTCAACCAGCACCTTTCTACTTCTACATCACCATCCCACACATGCAAAATAGCTGATATTCCAGATTCCCTCAGTTAGAAGAGTGGACAATATTCAAATTTTATCAGTATGAATTAATTTTGTCAATAATAAAGAGCCAGAGGATACAAATCATGAAGGGAAAGAAGAAAAAAACCCATGCCTTTTAGCAACATATATTGTAAACTTTCTGAATTACCTGAAACAATCAGTTTCATTGCTGCCCATAAAAAAACCTCTTTAGAATTCACACCTAGGGTGTTTACAACAGAAAACTAGACAAGTAGTTTTGAAAGTTCAATGTTGAGAAGGAAAGAAAAGGGAAAGGGAAAGGGAGAAGGAGAAGGAGAAGGAGAAGGAGAAGGAGAAGGAGAAGGAGAAGGAGAAGGAGAAGGAGAAGGAGAAGGAGAAGGAGAAGGAGAAGGAGAAGGAGAAGGAGAAGGAGAAGGAGAAGGAGAAGGAGAAGGAGAAGGAGAAGGAGAAGGAGAAGGAGAAGGAGAAGGAGAAGGAGAAGGAGAAGGAGAAGGAGAAGGAGAAGGAGAAGGAGAAGGAGAAGGAGAAGGAGAAGGAGAAGGAGAAGGAGAAGGAGAAGGAGAAGGAGAAGGAGAAGGAGAAGGAGAAGGAGAAGGAGAAGGAGAAGGAGAAGGAGAAGGAGAAGGAGAAGGAGAAGGAGAAGGAGAAGGAGAAGGAGAAGGAGAAGGAGAAGGAGAAGGAGAAGGAGAAGGAGAAGGAGAAGGAGAAGGAGAAGGAGAAGGAGAAGGAGAAGGAGAAGGAGAAGGAGAAGGAGAAGGAGAAGGAGAAGGAGAAGGAGAAGGAGAAGGAGAAGGAGAAGGAGAAGGAGAAGGAGAAGGAGAAGGAGAAGGAGAAGGAGAAGGAGAAGGAGAAGGAGAAGGAGAAGGAGAAGGAGAAGGAGAAGGAGAAGGAGAAGGAGAAGGAGAAGGAGAAGGAGAAGGAGAAGGGGTACCATCTGTCCATCCTACTCCTAGCTTTGCGATTGATACCCACTGGCCATCGGGTAAGTGCTCCAAGAAGAGGCAGGGGAAGTCGCAAAAGAAAATCTAAGCTAAATACTGAAAAATTCCCAGTGAAGTATTCTATAGAGTACTGTTCCTGAACAGCGAGTAGGAGCCCAGCCAGCTGGACCTTTTAGGAGTAATTTGCTAAAACACCAAAGCATACCAACCCCCATGGTCTTAGTCTTTTACAGGCAAGACAAAATGAACCTCCTTAAAAGCTCTCTTTAGTTATTATTCCTGGGAAAGTGTGAACAGAAAACTTCCCGGTTGTGAAGGTGCAAAGACTTTTGTGAATGTGCCCCAGCACTGAAATTAATCTATCGTTGTTCCAGAAAAAAACCATTTCCTGTTCTTGCAGCAGGAAGCCAGGGTCTCAGCATGACACTCCACCAGGAATAATGTCAGTTTTCTCCCCCTCAGGCTTGCCCTGTGGTCTTGTCATTCAGCTGCCAGGGCCATCCAGAAGATGCAGGTAAGCAGCAAAACAACCCCAAAACTGTAAGCTCTCCACAGTGGCTGACTGCAAAGCACAGCTCATGTTACGTGAGTGTTGCTCAGAGTAATTGTAGGAGCTTGGCCTTTCAAGCCCAATGGCCATTTTTTTGCTCCCATGCGTTACGCTGTGTCCAGCTCTCCCCTCACTGAGGCAAGGTGAAAACGCCCTCCGTAGCTGCAGCTTGTCAGTGCTGCCAATGTCATGTGTCCACCTTAAAAGTCAAGTCCAGCACACTGTGGATATCCCGTGTTTCTAGAAGAAACATTTGTTTTTTTCACAGTTTCCCTTGCCCACAGCTAAACTTGGGAGCAGTATCTCTGACATAACAAGGGAAGACTCTTGGACTGTAGGACATTGCACCTGGTACAGACAAGAAACAAAGAATTCCCTTCGACCCCACGATACAAATTTGATAGCGAGGATTCTATTCCCCAGGTCTTGCTCAAAAACTGCTTTTGCCTATACAGGATTAGTGAACGCACACGAAACCCAAATGTATTTAAAAACCTCATTTCAAATGCTCTTTCTTGGAATTTCTTCACTTTGATGCTGATATTTCTGCTGTCTCCAATGCTACCTACAGAATTCACTGGCAGCAGAGGGTTGAAGGTCAGCTCAACAGATGCTACAAATGCCACTGCTCCCACTGAGCTCTTTGAGAGACATGAGAAGTGGCATTTGGCTCTGATGGAGTGCACTGGGACTGGGAGCACTGCAGAAGGAAATTATGCTTCATTCTGGAATTAGTATAGCAAAACAGAATGTTCAACCAACCTTTCTCCAAGCTGTGATTAACGTACAGAGGCAAAACCCCCTAGAATCTGTCAGTCATCAGTGTCTCTACAAGGACATATCCAAGTCTGAATTTCTGTTTCCCATGGGCAAAGGCCACTTCATAGTACTCTTATTAGAGAGTAGAATAAGCATCTTCATGCTTTCTCCTTAGGTTGCTCCCATAACTAAGCCCAGCTCTACACAGCCAGCATGGATCCACCTTGTTTGATTCCTCTGTCTCCTCAACCATGTGGACTACACAGGGCTTGGACAACTGGTCAGCAGTTTATGTGCCTCAAAGGTCTCTGATTCCAGGGCTGATGAGTCTTGTCACCCTTGTGTCTTTGTGCTTCCTTTAGGCTGTTACCTCATTGGTTTTAGTCACTTCACTTAAAAGCTTTTCGGGTCATGGACCATTTATTCTGAGTCTGAACAGCTTCTTCAGGTCCTGCTGGTTCCTGCGCTGGAGATCATAAGCCCCATTGATATCTGTGATGGCAATGTGGTGCTGAGGCTGGACAGCTTGGGCTCTGACCAAAATATTAGTCTGACCTCTCAAGTCTAATTTCAGACCTCCAGTCTAAGAGTTCTGGTATCTTGCTCCAGATTCTATTTTTTTTTAATTATTTTTTATTTGAGAGACTCTTGAACAACTGTCAGAAAGACTGGACTTGTCATTCAGAAATGAGAAGGCTTGGTAATCACTCTGGCCCCCTTTTTAAACAACATCTTAACCTATTGCAAAGAAGTACTTTTAAAGCTCATGGAAATACATGTTTCCACACGTTCATAGTGAAATTACTAAATAAAGCACTAGGCAATAATTTCAAAGAAAACAGTTAGAAATGAGACTTCAGTTTAAAACATTATTGGCAATTTTCATGTAACAACCATTCTTCATGCAATACATTTAATTTCAGCCATGTAATTACAATCACTAAAGGTTTTTCCCAGTAAATAATGTTCTCTATGGTCAAAATAACATTGCAAGAAACACCTCATGGGAAATAGTAAAGACAGCAAACCTGCTTAATTTCAGTTCCAGGCTGTTAGGTGAGCAACACTGAGCAAAATTATAGGGCATTATTATAGGTCACCTGTGATCCCACAGCTTGAGCCCTGTGCCTGCAATGAATACATGCAGATGTTGATTTCAAAAGACTACCATTTTCATAGCCCCAGCACATCATGCACAAAGGATCTGATGCCTCAAAGCCAGAACTGTATGAGAGGAATGAGCGCATCAAAGCGGATGCCCAGAAATTGCACCAAAGGCTCCTGAGAGCTGAAATACTACCAGTGCATAAAGCAGGAATGGGAGAAAAAGAAAGTCAGTGGGAGGAAGGAAAGGGAGAGGGAAATGCCCTTTGACAGCAGACAGATGATGATGTTTTTGGCACAGCCAATACGTCAAAGGAACAAGAACAATGAACAGTCCCTGGAGGTCTGTAGGGCAGATCACAACTTCTATTAAGTGCAAAACAAACAGTCCCACTTTGACTATTTCCTTTATGTTTGCTGTGCACCGGGGAGAGAGGGAGTTGAGCTGATAAGTGATGAAGAGACTACATGAAAAATTACAGATTTTGTTGACAGCTGAGAAATAGAAATGCTTTCAAGATGGGAGCCCAGCTGCTGATGGGCACCTGGTGGCTCTGCCTGATTGAACAGATCTTTAGGTGTCTTCACTTCTGATACACGGGCTTCTGTGAAGCAAGAAAATATTCAAGTCTGAGAGCTCTTGTTCAGCTCTCAAGTTTATTCACCCAAAAGTTTTCCTAAAAACATGTTGGCACACTCAGGTCATGCGATATGAAATTAGCTTCCTTGAAACCCAGGCAAACATTTCCACTTGTCCAAAAAGGAACGTGACTAGAAGTCCTGAATACAATAAAGTATGAAGGATTAAGCTGAGAGGTTGCAAACAGGAAAAATACTTGTTTGACAATATGAATAGATATATATGATTTCATTCTTGGGAGATCTCACTTCATTTCTTTTTAAATTGCTAATGTGCAGAATTGAAATGCTGGCCTTTCTGTTTCAGGCTGTTAAGCATATTGGGTTCCAGGAGCAATTAAGAGATGACTAATCATTTGTGCTCCCCTTCCTTTGCTCGTTTATAACACTATGGTTTATTTCTCCAGTTTGCCTATTTTTCAAGGTGGTTCCTTAATTCCTCCTGGGGTATGCCTTGCATTTGCTTTTGTTACAACATTCCCAGGAGCGTATGGGAAAGGAGACTGGCTCTGCATGCTGAGGTTTAAGGAGATTAAATGAGGCTGGACAGAGACTGGAGGCCAATGGCTCTGTTGTGCTTGTCAATAGTTCACTCAGGCTGGTGGGAGTAGAGGGGAAAATTTTTCCAGTTTCTTCTTGGATAGCAAAACTTCCTTTAGCAAACCTCATTACTTGGCTCCAGTATAATCATTTTCCAAACTGGGTCTGTGAATGTCTAAACCTAAATAAACAGGAAACAATTATAGTCTTGGACAATTTGGGGACTATCAACTGCTGTGAGCTCAGACAGAGGAAGCAGTAATTTGGGGGTTTGAGAATGGGGGAGAATTTTGTTCATCTCCCCTAGTGCTAGACTTACAAGTGGAAACTATCCACCTACAGGAGTGGGTGAGGAAACTCCCAATGTCTGGCTTCTTGCCAGTAGCTCTCAGAAGTTCAGTATTCCTGCCTAGGTGCATCCTGAAATACACATGCAGGACGACAGAAGTACTGGAAAATAAGCCCCTAAATTCAAAATTGTAGCTCATCATACATGAGACAGGCTGGAGCCTTTGCCAGCTAATGGGATTCTGCAAACAAGGAATTGCTCCAGCTTGACTTAAAAAAGACCTAGTGAAGACTATTTAATTGTGCCACTCCAAGACTGATGATGATCCCATCTCCTGCTAAGCCCCTCCCTGCACCCTCATGTACTGTGTGTACATTCAACAGCATTTGCTAGAACAAGACTTCTGGGAATAGAAATTGGAAGACATCCAGGTATTTCAAGCTTGCAGGCTCTTTGCATCATGTCCTCTGCACAACACAGGCTTCCTTTATGAGAAGGCAGTCCAATGATGCCTGTGTTAGCAGGACAGAAGACCACCAGGCAGATGGCTTCACAATAGCAGCGAGTCCTGACAACTGCAACAATTTGCAGGAGGTGCTGTGGACCTCTGAACCATTTTTCCTTGCTGCCACCATGGGCACTCATCCCTGTTTCTTGCTTCCTCAACCTGGACCGCGTGTAGTCTCACTCTCAGCACGCTCATGAGTGCAGCATCCAGATCCACACCCCACCACCTTTCCCTGCTCCTGTACAATTTGGTATAATCAGGTGCTACACAAAGGGAGCACAGCAGGTCCACTGACAGAGAAAAAGAGCCCTGCTTTGATTTGAAGATAGCAATGCCAGAGAGAGCACCTAGCTACCTAAAGGGCAAGTGGAAAGAGTGGCAAAGCCAGTCCTCAGGTGGCTGAGGACCATTAACTATGAACATGAGGGCTCTGGAGAGGGCTTCAGAGTAGCTGTGCATTTGCCTGGAGAGTACCAGAACACAGCAAATATATAGAGCTGATGTGAAATACGCTGTAAGTTGTGATGCACACAATTACCAGACTAAAAAATCAGGCCCTGCACCCACAGGTGAGCACTGATGGCAATGGCCGGGTTTTCAGGAGCAGCGAGCACTGTGCAGAACTCCTTAAATCAGTGATCTGTGCCATTTGAAAAAGTAGGGCGCGTAAAACCAGCCTCCAAAGCACAAAGTTTGACACAAAGAATTTTAGATACTGTTGTTCTCAGAGGCAAAAGAATAACTCTTCGTAGTTCAGCTACAGAAACTGTTGTTATAAACAACAGCCACCCATGTGTGCAAAGCTGAGCAAGCTACTCATAGCAGCATTGGACAGGTAATAACATCCGAGCTTTGCTTTACACAATGGCAGAATCACAGCCAGTGAGGTTAACCCAAGGCACGAGTGTTGCTAATTACTTTCCAACCACAAGAAGGAGGAGACAGGGAACTACAGGACTGTCAGCCTGACCTTGGTGCTCAGGAAGGTCATAGACAGATCATCTTGACTGTGATCACAGGTCACATACAGGACAGAGGATCAGACCCAGCTAGCACAGGTTTGGGAAAGGCAGGTCCTGCCTGACCAACTCAATCTTCTTTTATGGCCAGGTGACCTCCCTAGTGGGTGAGGGAAAGGCTGCGAATGTCGTCTACCTGGACTTCAGCAAAGCCTTTGATACAGCCTCCCATGGCATTCTCATGGCAGGCCATGGCTTGGACAGTGTACTCTTTCCTGGATTAAGCACTGGCTGGATGGCTAGGCCCAGAGAGTGGTGGTGAATGGTGCCACATCCAGCTAGTGGATGGTTACTTGTGGGGTTCCCCAAGGCTCAGTATTGGGGCTGATCCTGTTTAATATCTTTACCAATGATCTGACTGAGGGGATAGAGTGTAACCTTAGTAAGTTTGAGGATGGCACCAAGATAGGTGGGAATGTTGATCTGCTGGAGGATTGGAGGGCTCTACAGTGGGATCTGAACAGGCTGGATCAATTCCATGAAGTTCAACAAGACTAAGTGCCAGATCCTGCCCTTGGGTCACAATAACCCCCTGTAGTGTTACAGGCTTGGGAAAGACTGCCTGGAAAGATGGCCAGCAGAAAAGAGCCTGGGAGTGCTGGTTGACAGAAGCTGGACATGAGCCATCAGCATGCCCAGGTTTCTAGACAGGTCAATGGCATCCTGGCCTGTTTCAGAAATAGTCTTGCCAGTAGGACCAGGGCAGTGATTGACTCCCTGGACTCTGCACTGGTGGGACCACACCTTGAGTTCTGCGTCCATTTCTGGGCCTCTCAATACAAGAAAGACATCGAGATGCTGGAGTGAGTCCAGAGAAGGGCAGTGGAGTTAGTTTCTTTCATCTCTTGCACAGGGAGTCACCACTGAGGAGTCCCAGAGCTGCACAGTGGAGGTGGCAGTGGGGAGACTGCCCAGGTCAGCTGCAGTAAAACTGGCATGAGGTCAGGCCAAAGTATGGCCCAGGTTCTCTTTTGCAGAGGGTGTTCAACACGCTCACAGATCAAGGTGCACAAAGACAATGCAAGTAGTTAGCATATAGTTTTTACATAATTTTTTTACATCATATAGTTTTCCCCCCTTAATCTGTCCCCACTCATTTTACCTACAGACAGTGCAGAACAGTTTTTAGACCTTCCTGCATTACCCCATCCTCCATGTCCTGTCACTCATCTGCTTTCCTACAGCAGAACTGGGTAAGTTCCAGAGGGCAGGGCAGGACATGAAGGAACACATGATCTCATCAGTCTTTGTAGTTAAGCAAATTTACTCAACACTTGTGTGTATTATTCAGGTAGCTGCATTCAACACGGAGCACCAGATTCAGGAGGCACCATGAGCAAAGCATTTATAACCTGCTCCTCGCCATAATGAAGCTGAAGGAAGAAGATAGACTTGCCAAAAAATGGGTAAGCTAGACAAAAGGAATTGCCAGTGATAGCTAAAAAAACCCCACCCAACCAAAAAAAACCAGCAAAGCAAACAGATAAATTCCCAATAAATACTCTGTTTGGAAAATATTTTGAATGCAAGTGGAGAAGACTGCAGCAATAACAGTGGGCCATGGGAAGCAGCACATACACTGTGCTTTGTTCTGTGTCTCCTGAGCAGCCCCAGGCTCCCAAAGAGCATTTTATCTTCAGCACCTGGACTTGACACCGGAATATGCAACTCCTGATAACAGCCCATGATGAAGATATCATAACCTTGCTGGAAATATTCTATAAACTCCTTGCCAAGTAAAATGGTTGAGCACAAGCTATTAAGCTGCAATAGCTACCTACCTATTTTATTAGTGTGCACTGAATTTGTTTCATTTAAATGACTCTCGGGGGAACAAAGAGCGGAAACGGGCATTACACTTGTTGCATATTTACCACTGAACTCATTCAGCTCCATTACAAGCAGGGGAAGATTTCAAAGCCTTTGCTCACATGCTGGAACGCTTACTGAGAAGACTATTCATAGATACAAGCTAGGTCAGCATTTCCTAACTTTTTTTTTTCCTTTTCCTTGTAAGTAGAAGAATTATTTAAGGATCAGAAAAAAATCTTACACACCAAGATCACATACTTTTCAGTAACAATCACATAAAAGTTAGGTTAACCTTAGTGTTCACTTATTGTTTTTGTTTTACTCTAACCCCTCAATTAAATCTTTTTGCTTACATGACTAATGATACGAGTGATGGTCTGGTCTTGATTTTTCCCTTCTCTTCATCTGCTAATATCTTACAAACCACAAGTGAGGGACTGCATTAAAAGACATTCTCCCTGCCAAGCAGATAAGCAGGGTTTCACAGAATAAAACAAAACTTAGCAGCTGCAATGCTCAGTGTGCATTTCCCACACAATATCAATGGATTGCTAAAACGAGCATTTGGAAGGTCTAAACTTTCCCATTTTACCACAAACTCCTTATTTGCTATTGAAAATCCTGGACCTGAGCTATACAAGTCTGGCACCTGTTTAGCCCTTCTTTTGGATCTTCAGAATACTCAAACTCATCCAATCTGCAATATGACCTCAGCTTGGATCTGTCAGGCATAAACTGTAGGTTCAAATACAGCAATGCTTTTAAAACCTTACAAGGTGAAGAGGTTGAGAGCTGTTCTGCAGGAAAATTAACAGTCAAGCTTCTGCAATATCAGACCAGAGTCTGTTTATGAGCAAAAGAGATGTAACTAAAAGCCCGATACTCTGAAAGCTCTATTTCAAAGACAGTTTAATCCTCTCAGCACCCTCCTCTTGGATATGACACTGAAGTTACAGGGTCAGCCTCTTGGCTGCTGCTCAGAGGGCTTTTAGCTGTACTGCAGTAACCCTCAGCAGAGGGCTGGCCCTTGGAGGTATCAGTGCCTGCATGGCTTGCCTTAGGTTTTGTTCCACTGAGAAAAGTATCACACCTGCATAGTTCAGGTAATTAAACAGGGACATTATAAACATGTATTTAATTGCTAAATAAAGAAGCAAAACAGAACACTTGAAAAAAACAGCAGCTGATTTCAATGACAGCAACTGCAAATTCATGGGTGTTTTCTTGAGGCCTGAGCCTGCTCTAAATGTTGATAGTCAGACCTGTTAGAAAGCAACCCTAGGCTCTTAAAAACTAGGGAAAGAGTAAATACATATGAGGGAAAAGAAGAAGAAAATAAGACCTTTTTTAAAAAGATCTTACCTATAAGTAAACAATATCAGATTAACTATGTAGAGCTCTTCATTCTAGCTTTTATGTCATCAGAAAAGCCACATCCAGGAATGAAATCCAAGTAAATATGAAAGCATGTGTTCTTATTTCCAGATTTACTGTTGCTGGACTTTCCCCTTTCTTACCTAGAGTAAACAGAGCCTCTGAAAGTCCATGAGCACATGGGGTGACTAAGAATGATAATATGAGTTTCCCTGAGGCTGCCTGAACTTCTTTCACAAAGTAAAAGAAGAGCTCCATGACAATCCTGTCAAACTGTCCCATTTTTTTTTCTTGATATCTTCAAGCAAAGAGGTTGGAAAACTTTGAAACACTGTTTGCAGCTTTGGAAAAGTTATATTATTAACCAATAGGGTAGTTTTGTTTGGGGTTTTTTTTGAAAACATCACCCTCCCCTTAAGCCACAGTGCATCCCCTTCATCTCAGATATAGCATTTCTAGTTCTCTGTGTTTTACTCAAAGGCAAAAGGTAACCATCTTCGTGGTGTGGCACAGGTACAGTGCTGCAACGGGGTTTTGTGTCTTTGTGCACAGGCAGCTGCCTGCTGCTGTTCATCTCCTCCTCAGAGCAGCCCTGAGAGGCACTGATAAGACATTTGCCTTCTCCAGCAGTGACTATCAGCATCCATAAGGCAAAAGAACCACCACAGATGTTGAAAAAACAGAGAAAACAGAGCTAGAAGGGTTCATTTCCCATCCCCACCCCCACTCCCAAGCAGCATAAAAAAAAAGCACCTGACTTGATGGAACAAGGCCAGGTTTTCTGGTCCGATTATTTTCTACTGCTGAACAATGACCATTTGTACTAAAGACAAATAGCAAACTCTGCAGTGAAACAGATGAGACAGGGGAGGAACAGTGAGGGCAGACTTGGAAGCAGTCCATGGAGGAAAGTCCCCCAAAAGTGCTGGCACAGTTGGTCTAGTTCCTTCCAGAAAGATGAAGTAGGTGTGTAAAAACATAAATAAACACAAGAGCCAAAAAATAAATACAAAGATATAAAAATCCCAAGCATGTTTAATACAAATAAAGCTACTTTTTTACTCAGAAATGGGATTCCCCGGTTGCTGTTAAAAGCCAATGTTTTGGGTAACCAAGAAAACCAGATGAAAGCAAAATCATGATTTGGGAGGATTAAAAAGGTAAGGCAAACCAAAGTGCTCTTCACCCTCTCTGAATCAGTTTAAGGGGGCAAGGTACACCACAGCATGTGTTAAATGCTGAATTACCATTTTCACTGTGGATTAAAGGTGAGCCAACTATCTTAAAGACAGAGGGAAGCTACACATGCTAGGATATTGCTGAAAAATGTGCAATGCTGAAAGCAATGATTTGTAATGGAGAAGCTGGAATACATCCCCAGCCCTTACCACCACCACCTCACAGAGGACCAGAATTATTTAAACTGCTTCAGAAACGCCTTTCTTCTTACTAGTAGCTCTGGACATTTGCTAAATAATTGCTTAAGGATATTTGCTAGAAGTCCTATTGGTGTGAGCCAGGGATCTGTAAGCAGCCAGCTTCCTTCTCTGGAGCACAGCAGAGCATTCCACCAGGGCTGGTGGTTGGCCACCTTCTCCACAAGAAGGATGAACAAGAATTAGAAGCAGACATTTTGAAGTGTAAATCCAGTATGTGAGAGAGGGACTAGAAAACAGGCTTTATGCCCTACACATCGAAATTAGTTTTGTCTTGAACACTGAAGTCTCAGTTTCCACACTGAGGGGGAATAGAAAGGGTCTGTGATGCTCTGAAATCTGTTGAAAATTCAGTAAGAAATTTCAGACAGATAAGTAGGAAAGACTCATTTTTGCAGCTAAAGGAAAACCTGTGGATGGTCTGCGGAAGGTGGTATTTCCAGCACTAAAGGCTTGCTTCCAGGTCAAACATCATTTACCTTGCTTGTTACTCATGCTATAACTTCATGGAGAGGGAAGCCAATTTTCTCAGACAAACCCTCCCCTGGGTACAGATAAACCCCAGTACCCAATTTCCCCTTCTCAGAAGAGGACCTTGCAGCACCAGAAGTGCCTGGTCAGGGTGGGGCCACCACAGGTCTGCAGAGAGTGGCTATTTTCTCCAGCCCCTTTGGTGTCATCCTCTACTCCTTGTCCTACAGAAAGGCTTTCCAAATCCCCACCCTCATGCCATAGTGCTGGGCCTGTCTGAACCACCTGGGTGTTACTACCCCTTACAGGATCTACCCCCACTGATTGTTGCTCTTCGTCCCGTTCAGCTGCTGGGCACATACCAAAGAGCCAAAAAAAAGGGCAGCTGGTGACAAACTCACTGGCCAGAAATGGACTGAAACTTCTCCAGGACTGGGACAAGTGATGGGAAAGAGCCCTAAACAGGTAACACTTGTGTTGTAAGAGCACTGCACTGGCTTTTTGTGAATTTGTCCTGCTGAGATTACCCACTGACACACATGCACAATTTAGCACTGCCCCATTCCCCCCATTCCACTTTCCTTAACCATTCAGGTTTTCAGAAAAGCAGAGCTGCATCCCAGCCAAAGAGCAGAAGCCATGTCAGGATCACAGAGGGAACAGCCCTCCCTGAGCCAGGTCCCCCTCATGCATTTGGTCACTAATCCTAAAGCAAGGAACAGAGTGTTAATTCTGGCCACCCCAGCTCCCCGCTGCTTTTGCTACTGTATTATCCTTAACAAAGCTATACAAAGGGAAAAGCAATCTGTTCAGAATCATTTGGGAGGGAAGGATTAAAAAAAAAAAAAGAAATAAAATAGTGACACTGTTGCAGACACGTACACAGAGAAGCCTTTGTGTGCCAGAGCGAGGGAGCCAGCAGAGATGTCTCCATCAGTTTACAGCAACAGAGCAAGCTAGGGTGGAACTAGCAACAAACTTATTAGGATGCAATTTAATCACAGTGCCAAAAGGCAGGCCCATTAAACAATCTTGCTGGTGTGCCTTCAAACATCCTTGGGCGATATTTGATCACTTTACTTGAGTGCAGGGTAGCTGCTTCTCCATCTCTATGCTCTGGGATATGCCAGACAGTTTGGGATTAAAAAGGATTAAAACCCCTTTCCTACTAATTTGCCTAATACAGCAGCCATGGATACAGGGCAGCTGCTTTACTGCAAATGTTGCTGGGTTGTACCCTTGATAGTCCCACCACAGGCTGGTTCCTCTTCTTCCTCTCCTCATGTTGTCCAGACCTTCAAATCCAATGAGGACTTCGAGATGAGCCCTCATGCCTGAAGAGCAAACCATAAACAGAGGAGCCAGCCAGCACCCCTCCCACACACACTGCGAGCCCAGGGGTCATCAGATGGGTGAAGCAAATGAAGTCCAACTGAGGTCAAGCCCCGTGTGGCCAAAACGGGAAGCAGAGCAAGTCCTTGACCACAGCTTGTCTGCTGGTGGTCAGATGTTTTTAACCAGGCTGTTGTAGCTCAAACAACTTCCATCCCTCCCACAAATGAGGTTATAAATACCTATTTCACCAGCTGTGCTATAGACACAAGTTCCTCAGTTAGCAGAGAGAAAAATTAAACAGTGTGTGAACAAATCACTGAACTGTAATCGGATTGATCTTTTATAGATGTGCTCAGCAAGGAAGAGCTTGGCTTCTTCCACGGCAGGAAAGGCATGTTACAAGGCCAAGTTGCCAAACCTGAGACTGCCTGGCCTCATCTTGCTGCAAAAATGGCAGCGTTAGCATTTGACATGTGTGTACTGGTACCCTGCACCAGATGTCAACACTTATTTTTTATAGACTCACAGAGCAATGGATATCAAGGGCCAAATATAGAAAGGTTTCCTAAGGCTAGCTGTACACTTACCTGAGATTTATTATCCTAAGGACCCTGTTCTCATATTAGTAGGTGTAATCTGTGAAGCATTCAAAATAAAGCTCTCAAGTGCCCTGGAAACCAAAATATATGATTAAGGCCAGATAAGGGCAGATGCTTTTCAGTGATCTTCTGCCACTGTTGTATTCAGATCTCAGCCAGCCTATTAGGTTACTCTAATTAAAACATTTCTGCTGCCTTTCTTAGCAAGGCTTATTCTTAGAAAGTTGTGCATAAACTCTTTAAGGATGCACTTTGAAAGCGCTGCAAAAGGCAGTGAAAAGACAAGATCGCTGTTCTTGTGCTAGTCAGACCCTTCATTAGAAATGGGAGCAATCAGCTAGAAAATTAAACAGATCATGATGTAGATGTCGAGGTATATTCTGTGGAAAGACACACTTCACTGACACACCTCAGGACTTGCTGGAAGTTTCTTGCTACTGGCAGGAAAGCAGTAGCAAAGTGCTCAGCCAGGGGAGCAGCAACCCTTCAGCACAACCCCCATGCGGTGGAAATGGCCACCAGCAGAATTTGTGTGTTTCATCCATTATTCACCAGCTCTCATTCACATATATCACCTGGGCATAAATAAGTAAAACGCCATACCTACAAACTGATGACAGGCGAAAGCATTAAAAGGTAATGAGCAAGGAGGCTTCATGCGTTTGCTTGTACTACTGACACCATTTCACCAGCAGCTCTTATGCTGAGATCCAGGTCTCGGACCATTTTTACTCAGTTGCACACCAGAGAAGCCTTTTTCACCTTTTTCACAACAATGAAACACTTTTAACCTGGACAAAATTTCCACTCCAACCTATTCCAATAAATAATTTTAAAATATTAAAATAAGGCTACAGTAATTGCCATTAAAAGTGATTCTGTGGAGTATGGCATGTTCCAGCTTCTCACTACTCTTGTAGGAATCCACGTAATGTAGCTCAGCTGTAGCACTACTTCTTCTCTCAGGACCAACCTAGCAAAAGAGAATCAAGTCTTTTCAGTCTTGCTACATATTCAAGTGGGATTTCTACACCCATAGGCTTTCTCTGCAGCTTTGCCTTGAAGCTAGACTAAGTCCTGAAGCAGTAGACCCTGCTTGAGAGCCTGCCTGATTAACCAAGGCAATAATCACAGCTAGACTTCACAATCCTCATTCCTGACCCGCTTCCAGGATCACTGCACTGTGCTGAGAATATTAGACCACTCTTCATTCTCACATTGCCAGTTAATCCTAGGAAAGGCTTCTGGATGCCACCTTATTCTGGAGAAAGGTATCGCAGAATGCTAACACATGCAGTTTGGTACATTGCAAAGGTCACGGTTTCGCTCTGCCTCTTCTCAGAATCAGCAGCTCTCAAGGTCATGCTACAAAGCTGTTGAACCAGTGTAGCCAAGCCATAGCCAGGTTATCCAGAACTCTTACATTAAAGGCGAAAAACAAACCCAAACAAAACAAAAACACACGCAGAGGTTTCATTATATACAACCACAATCAAGTGGCACCATAACTGATCAAACTGGAAACTAAATCCTAAGGGAAAAACAAACAAACATGCTTTTCTTTCCACCAGGAGTAAAGATTGTCACTTGGCCACACACTATTACAAAGAAAAAAAAACAAGTAAGAAGTGGTCAGGAGGACTCAAACCAGAAAACTGTTTAAGTAAATATAAAGGAATTTGTATAACAAAGGATTTTGGAAGGAAAATTTAGAACAAAAAGTAAACGATAACTACTATTGGTTGACTTTTGGTCATCTCAAAGCTTAATATCTATTTTGGTTTATTCATGCAGAAAGTAACATATTTAAGATTTATTTGTAGATTCATTTCTCACAGGCCCTAATAAAGTAACAGATATTCAATGATTTTCAGAGTGCTGATGACACTGTCAAGCATGAAAACATTTTTACTGTCTGCTCTGCCCATATCTCTGTAAGGTGCTCCAGGAAATTAAAGCATCTTTGAGTTTCACATAAGAGCAAGATGTTTTTAAGGCAGCAGAGTAAAATGCAGATATTTCAGAATTTACTAGTTCAGCAAAACTGATCCAGGTACTTAATAGCTCCTTATATCACAGGGAAGTCAAGAAAAGCCTTTGCTCAAACCATAAAGCCAGACTTACTTATCTAATTTTCAGTTTACTATAAAGCAATAAAGATTTTTAAGAAGCAGCTTATGGCTGGGCTCTACACATAGACACACTTGTATCAAGGAAAAGTAATTTTGAACTTGGCAGCATCTGCAAGAATATCTGAAGACCACTACTTCCCTGTAATGCTAACAGTTTGGGTATTGCCTTCTTCAAAATCAGGGGTAAACTTAAAATGACTTCCCTTTGGAAACAGGTCATCTTTCTGGCTGTACATCCATTAGCATTTTCCTTATCTAAACCAAGAAATTCTTTTCAATTTGTTTGAGTGAGCGTGTATTTACTATCATACCTTCAAAATAATACCTGCCTGAACTTCAGCCAAATTTTATCGGTGATGATGTTATTTCTGATGCTTCTGCATATCTGTATTTTCAACACATTGATTTAGCAGAGGACTTCAGAGTCAGGGATTTGCTACTCATCATACTAGAGAGCAAGATCTTTCATTCAAATCTAATAAAAGTTTATGAGTATGGTACTAATAACACCCAGGTTGTGGATTTGATCCCCATATGGGCCATTCACTTAAGAGTTGGACTCAATGGTCCTTGGGGGTTCCTTCCAACTCAGAATATTCTGTGAAATTTGTAGGTCAGTAGAGCCCTGGAAAGGGCACAACTTACGTCTGTCCAGCATCTCCCTCACCTTCCCACCGTCCATCAGGATCTAGCACAGCAGGAAGTTCAGTCCACTGGCCAAGTCATAACTCTTCCAAAATACAAAGTCTAAGGGAAGGCACCAGAAGCATCACAGCCACCAGCGTGAGATCCTGCAGCGTGGGCTTTTCTACTGAGCTGACGGAGCTGCCTGATAACAAACAACCACAATCAGCTGTCTAGCAAAGACTTAGCTGGTGAGCCATCAGATTTTCCATCGGGGTCACTCGTAACATGGTTTCACCTGGGTGCTCTTTCAGCCTCTCCTGATCTCTTGCAGCATCTTCTTCTCTTTAGAGCTCTTCCACAAGTGAATGGTTCTCCCATTCCTGCCTTATACCTTCCTTCAGGAGAAAAACCCTATGCTTGAGTGTCCTGGCTCTTCTCTCAACAGGTTCTTTCCTGACCTGTGCAAGACTCAGACTCCTACCAAGTCTTTTAATAACCATCCTCCCTTCTACTTTACAGATTTTTCTTCAGCCTATTCACAGCCAGCACAATCTGATCTGAGTCTGCTGTGCACACAACAGAGTACCAGTCTGGAATTTGCTCATTTCCCTGGAAGCTTTGTGCCCAAGTCACAGCCAAAGGACAAAATGGCTCTTGTTGTGAGATGGTTGTTTATAAATATAGCAGTAAAACTCATAGAAATATTTGTCAACATAAAAACACTGGATCCACTGGGCAGCCTGACTGCAAGAGTGCATCTATCTCCAAGCATTTCAGAAGACAGGTGGTGTTTTAGCATTTGCCAAACCCTACCCTCCTTCACATTTCTGTCAGGAGCAACACAGTTGCAGCCAATCCTGCCTTAGGCAGAAGAATGGAATCGCTGTGCTCTTGAATCCCAGACTGCCCCAATAATCTGTTTTGGTTGTGTATTGGATTCACCAAGATGCCAGGAGGGTTCCAGATGGACAGAAACCTGACCAGGACAGATGTCCTTCCCAGCTCTTAGCTCTCACTGCACTTTTGTATAACATTTCCACTCCCTGCTGAGAATGAAGGTAGTCCTGTATGAGAAGAAATTCTGCCCTAGTGGGAAAGCTCTAGAAAAGCCAGCAGAACCATCCCAGAATTAAATCATTGCAGAATTTAACCCACTGAATGTTTCCATGTGCCTTTCTGCTTACCATAACCTGAGGCTTCTAGAACTAGAGGTCACTGCTTGGACTGTACAAAAAAAAAAAAAACAAAACAAAAACCCAACAGCAAAAACCCACAAATGGCTGCAATTTCTATTCTGGAAACCCTTTATATTAAGCTGAAGTTGTTCATCTTCTTTAGGTTAAATCGAGATAAGTCATAATCAAAATGGTATGTACTCCCCAGCTGAAAGGACAAGACAAGGTCATCTCAGTGTCTCAGAAGTGCCTGCTCACCAGTGAACTACAACAATTCCCTCCATAGGCACATGCCAAGGGCTGCGAGGAGATAATAAAAACCAGGCTGGAAATTAGTTCATCCTAAACATCTGTGTATAAACCACAAAGCTTTCATTCATCCCGGGGGAAAATCTATAGGCCTGTTTCTCATTCCAAAAGAATTAGCCATCCTGCTCTTGCAATGAGTCGGTTCACCCTGCCAGGGCACAGCCCGTGTAGGAAATGGCAGGGATGTGCTTTACCCACACAAACTTCTCTGAAGCAGCTCCAGTGCAGCTTCACAGGCTCATTTCCCAGGAACATCCTCCAGGTGTCTGCTTACCCTGCCACACAGGCAGAGAAACTGCAATAAAAAATGTCAGATAGAGCTTGTCAGGGCTTGTCAGCTTGGGAAGGGTTTCACTATTTCTCTTGGGCATAAATGCTCTGCACCTCGCAGAGGGTAGTTTGAATGTTGTGAACCACAGCTGGCACTACTTGGCACCTTGGCCACCCAGAAAAGAGAATCAAGTAAAGATGTGAAGAGGCAGGACAGGCTCCCCCTGGGAAGTCCAGTTCACTGGATTTAGTTTGATTCTGCATCTTAGGCAACACTTGATAAGAAATGCAGACTGGTTTTTAGTACCACCTCTAGCAAGATCATACCCAAGCTTAACTTTTAGAGCATCTGAGAGAAACACCACTGATCTATTTACAAGGGATATATTTCCTTCATGAAGTGTAAGGAAAGCAGCTAATTAGAAAATCAAGAAGTTAGAACTACTATGGGTTTTTGGTTTTTTTTCGAGATTACATTTAACCGTAGGAAGCTACACAGCTAAGGCAAGATAGCTGATTTGAACATAGCTTTCAGTTTTACTTTTCGAAGATGTTATTAATATTACATGAAGACTAAAAAGAGATTGGAAAATAAGTATTTAAAGTAGGCCATTCACTCTTTGTTATGGCCAGTCAAGACGAGGTACAGCCACAACACAGAAAACCAGAGAGGAGGATGTATTTTAAGAAGGAATTAGCCTTACCTTCAGGAATGCAAAGTAGGAGCCAGGGCTCCATCAAACACTAGCCTCTTGCCTGAAACATGGTCTCTGCATATTGTCAATAAAGATCCCTTTCCCAGCTTTCATACCACATCCTGTATCACTTATTGCTAATTAATCCCTCAAGGGTTTAGATATTTAATATTGCAACATGAGAAGATGTTTTAGAAGCCAAGAAACTAAAGCAAAGGCACCTAGGCTTTAACCAAAGAATTAATCACAAAGGGCCAGGCTGCCTGTGGAAGCAGAGCTCTGCTCAGTGCAAGAACAAATGGATATCACCTCCAGATGCATTGGTAATCTCAGTCCAAGCATGGAAAGAGCAGGAGCAGTCCAGGGAATGCTCTCATTTATGACATTAGTCTAAACTACTGCAAGGATGTTATTGGCAGGGGATCAACCAACTATCTCACAGCAAGAAAACAGTGAGAAATGGGACCAGGCTTTTGCCAGAAGTAGTTTCATGTTAACAAGAGATTTATGACCAGTCACTTGTAATTCAAAACTAGTCCATGGTCTCTGTGAGGAGCAAGTGCTTGTAGAAAAGATGCCACAACATAATGATTTTGGTGGTAGAACGTCCCTTGCTTCTGCTTGTGAAATATGCCAAACTGACAGATAGATATCACTCCAAGGACTTCTGTCATATTAAAATATCATAAAAAAGAAAAACAAAGAGCAATTTTGCCTCTCTGCAAGGCTTTATTACCCTGCCAACAGCTCTACATGTCTGTGGAAGAGTTTTAAACAGCATGAGTGCACAAAACCTTAGTGGGCAACCTAAGTTTGCCTCTGTGGAGAAAGGCAGCATGTTGCCTTTGTAACACCTGAACTGCCCCATGAGCTTTGTGTGGGATCAAGGGGATGCAAAGATATCACCCCTGTGCTCTGTGTGAGGATCCAGTCCCCCTGCCTGGAACACTGACATGACAAGAAGTAGCTCCTGCATTCAGGACAGCTGCAGTTTTTGCATCCATAGATCCAGATTCACAGTCAAGATAGAGATGGCATCATTTTCTGCTTCTTTGTGGTTTCCTGAAGAAGTACAGGTCTAAGCAGCATTAGGATGAGGGCCTATCATGCCATGGTTTGTCTGAAATTGTCATTATCTCTAAAGCACATGTCACAACGTCAAGGTGGAAATAAATTTAGCAGCACTTTACCCAGTCGACAGAACAGGACACCATCTATGAAGGTTGACAGAAAAAGTAGATAAGACAGAAAAGTGAAATGTCATAACAGCAGCAAACAAAACTGGGAATGCCCAATTTGCCTCATGTTCCCATTCCCACAAGATGATGTGGAACGGCTTATATGCAAAATAAAGGGCATCCACATCTTGCCACTGTTAGTTTGAGGTCCTTAACTGCACAAGGTGTATCAGGCTGTCTTTGACTATAAAGAAAGCTGCTGGTAATTATAGAGCATGAGCAGGTACCACCTGTTTCCTCTTAGGCCCTGCCCTGGGCTGGATCTCGGATCAGTTTCCATCAGTCATGCCAGTGTCAGATGACACACTAGATTTACACCACCTGTAGCAGAGATCCCCATCTGCCTCGCCAGCTCTGAGAGCCTAATGACAAACTCTGAAGTTAGGAGCTATTTTAATGGGAGCACACAAGCACGGGAAGTAGTAAAACTTTTCCGAAGCATCTAGTGGAGAAGAGCTCTCTCTCCTGCCTGTGGATGCTAGCAAATAATAATGACCACATTTTAGTTAATAATTACCAGTGCACCAGGCCACCAGGTCGCAGTGCCCAGGACAAAGATACAGGGTTTTCCCACAGTGCCAGGCAGCTGCTCCATCTGCTGGATTGAGCCTACAGCTAAAGCAGCTCAGCTCTACCCACACATTGTGAATATGGTCCTCTGTGCCAGTCAGTCTGTGAATGGTAACCACGAATATTTTCAGCAAGCCTCGGGAGGTCATGAGTACTATGGAGATCCTAAAGTTGTGGGTGAGTTGAGTCACTGGAATGAGGAATAAAAATGGTAAGGCCATGGGCAGGTTGGCTGGTCTCCAGTTATTCTCTGTTCAGACAGGCACTTGAAAATTAATTTGTGAAATAACGTGACCAAAGTCAAACCGTAAATGAAGTTTCTTAAAACACATAAACAAATAAGCATTGATGCTGCTGTTTCTGGGTTTCTAGGGTACACAGAATGTCAAGTGACTGATGATGCATACAGAAAGCCTTGCAACAAAGGAGATCAGTATTTGCTGAAACAGAGCACATCATGGAGTTTTGCTTTTGACAGAGCTGAATGCCAGCGTGTTCAGTCTTCCACACTGATAGACCTCGTCAGCTTGAAGAAGAAAAAAAAATCCTGTATCGCTCTATACTTTGTGTGGTCATTTTTATCAGGGTGAAATAGAAGGATTAATTTTCCTTTTTTTTTTTTTTAATATACTCACTTTGCACAGCTTTAAATGGCTACACAGAGATGTGAAATAAAGAGCATTAGCCTTAACACTCATTGAAAACCAAACAAAAAGGGGTTGGGAAACAAGAGACACTTTTTTCTATAAAGTGACTATGCTTCTTGGATACTGTGTAGGGTATTTCAGACTTTATATACACTGTGGAGATTTGTTTTCATTTGTTTCTTGTCTTTTCAGAGAAGATCACATTTATTCTTATAAAACCTAAAAAAAAAAAAAACCCAAAGTGTGACAGAAATGAAGGATTAGCAACAAAAACTATGTCAGAGTACAGAGCACCTGATACAGAGTCATAACTTCTCAACCAGTTGATGCAAACTCATCTATAAAAAAAGACCACATAGAACCCAGCTACTATTGCACAAAGCTGTACAAAGGCTGTTAGTTATGTCAGTTACAAAATGATTTCTTGTTGAGGAGGATCTTGTTTTGGGAGCCAAGGACCAACAGATTACTATTTTCTTCCCAGCTGTGAGAGAGAGATTGTGTGTGACATTGGCTTAGCTGTTATTTCCCCATCTGTGTGATGGTTATTGAAGTACAACGTCTCTATCACAGCAAGGTCAACTTCATCCTGAAATGGAAGTTTCAGCATAAACATATTATTCTTAAATGAAATTATTTACAGCACCTGCAAACGAAACTACTGTCTTTATCCACCAGAATAAATGTCATACTTTGAGAGATGTCACTGAAAGGAAATCTCAAAATATGAAAGAAGAAAATGTGGCCTCCCTAAAAATTGCTGTGATAGGAATTATCTTTTTGTGTGCTGGATATCAGTGCAGCGTTTCATCTGCTGCTTTCCCAGTCTGGTGGAATCGGCTGAGAACAATCATCTCCTATCCTCATTTACCTTCTTTGGGTTAGAAGCTGAGACAGAGGATTAAGGGCACGGTTGGATCTTTGCTGGAAGACTTCTGTTTTGATGATTGGAAAACACAACTGCTCACTAGGCACGAGGGGCCTGCACTGGCTGCCTGCATTAATATCCTCATTCCTAAACCCTGAATCATGGTGGGAGCTATGAGATTAGCCATAGGATGGCATGAGATGACTCACGTAGCATGCATACCTGCAGGGGTTTACAGCCACGCACCCCTTTCCCTTATGGCTCTTCCCCTTCTCCTTCTGCCGCAGTTCTCCCTCGTATTTTTAGTATTTCTTTATTGTGTCTGGTCCAAGCAGACCGCAAATGCTCATACCCTACATGGTGGTTGTGAACCTCTGAGCTGTCTCATGACATGTGATAATAGACAACTATTAGAATCTCACAGTAGCACAGCCCTTTCTTGGCAAGGAAAAACCCTCCCAGACCTGACTAGGGAAGTACAGTTTGGAGCACTACTCAGCTGGGGATACAAGTCAAACCCAGATACTCTGTATTGCGTTAAATGTCCTAGCAGATTTTATTCCTACTGCCTCACAAAGACTGGCAGAGATGTCTGTCAGAAGATATTTGAGAGACAGTCACATCAAAACACAAGGGTGACACATGCACAGAGCCTTTTTTGATATAAATAGGCTGTCATTAAAATTCTTTGTTACACTCAATGGTAGACATACCACTTCAGATTATTAACTTTGCAGTACCACCAGTGGTACAGGAATAAAACCCAGGGCATTTCCACTTAGAACACAAGGTGCGGACCGTGTTTTGTAGCCGGGGATGGTTTTGTATTTCTTACGGATTTTAAAATTAAAATAAGAAGAAAATAAAGGACTATCCTTTGGTGCTTGCAAGCTCCTAATGAGCTTGGTTCCCTGGTGAAAGTTAGTGGAGCCTGATGCCTTTCTTGAACAAACAGTCTCTGTCTGTGCAATGTGTACACAGCTCAGCGAATTTACTGAGGGTGAACTGGGACTACATCGTAATGCTTCCCACCCTCTGTTACTAACTCCTCAGAAACTGATGCCCACCCTGCCATCCGTAGATTTAGGAAAAAAGTCCAGGACAATAGACCCTGATTAAGGGTATGATACCTTTCACTTATTGCAGTGAAGTTAATCCTGCTCGTGGCTATTGGTTTAATTGTAAAAAAAAAAACAAAACCCAACCAACCACCAAAACAACAAAAACAAGAAAGGACAAGAAGACCCCAACCCCTTGCAACATAGACAGAATGGGGTTGAGCTGTCCAGATCCTCACTTGTTCCTTCCCTGACCCAACAGAAGTTAATCTTTATGCCCAACCCATCATTAAGCCCTCTGCCAGGAGGGCTCTCAAAGGTGCCAGGTAGCTCTGATCGATTTGTACTACAGATGTCTCATGTTCTAAAAGAGTTCATGGCATTTTGTAGTAGCTGAGGCATCAGCAAGCTCAGCTTCAGGTGCACAGGAGGTGTTGTAGGGCCCAAGCCTGAGGTGCAGAAACCAGACCCACAGAGCCACGATTTGTGTCCCCCCATATTCAGCACCAAGCGTGGGGACCAAGCGAGTCTGGGTCTGGTGCACGGGCCAGGCTCAGCTGGAGCCTGCCTTAGGAGCTTGAACCCGGTAGGGGAGGTTGGGTTGCTCTTTGCAAACAGATGATTTTGTGCTCATTAAACCACACCTTGTTTACACTTGAACATCCTAGTGAACAGCTGCTCCCACGACTATCCATATTCAAGATGAAGTTTTGAACCCTATCCATCTGGATCCTAAGAGAATGCTGTCTGAGCTATACTCTCCAAAGATGCTACAAATTTGGTGATCTGTGCTCTCACTGTCACCGCCTTAAAACATTTGCTTACCTTTTCTGCCCACACACAGCAGGATCATTGAGGAAATTTTTCTCTTCTTCACCACTGAGTAAAAGCTTCCTTTGAAATACTGTTCTCTTTCAAAGGAAACAGTACCAGCCTGTGTGTGGCACAACCTACACAATCTCAGCCAGGGGACAGTGGAGTAATATCATGCATACCCTGACTGATATTCCTTCGGAAATTTTTTAGGATCTAAAAGTCACTAACACTGAATCCATGCTCAGAGGAAACCTGACACACAGGATAACTGTAAAATAGATCCAGAAGCATCTCTCAGTGACATAGATAAGCAATAATTGATCTACCAGAGCCCACCAAAAAAATAGGTGTTATATTGATATGTTTTTAGGAATCTGAAAGCAACAGAATATAACTATACTGTACTAGCAGTTTGTGTCACTTTGTTGTAAGCACTTTTGACTTGTTTGGTTTTTTTTTTCTTTTTGTGTCTTCCTAATAACAGCAAAAGATATGATGCTTTGCTTGAAGCTCCAAAGAGTTGCTGATGTTTCTCCCCAGGTGCTCCCTTGCAATTCACCTGATTCACCATGAAACATCCCAGCCCCAAGGACTGGTTTACACAAAGTAGTTCTCACCAGTTTAACTACAATCAGTTACTAAACTGATTCATTTAATCCTTCAGAAACTCCTGTGGGGACACAGTTGTATTCATTTAAAAGAGTTACATCTTAGAGCAATTTACCTTTCAATTGGTGAGCTATCACATGAATTTAAAACTTCCTTTCAGGTTCATAAACTACCAAGCTAAGATATAATTGCTATCAGCCAAAATACCGTGTTTCCAAGTAATCTTTTCCATAACTGATTACAGTTAAATCAGTTCAACTATTTGTACAGGTCAGCCCAAAATCCCCTGCTCCAATTACATGGTCTTTGGTTTCAAAAGTTGAGCAATGCGCAAGTGAATGATCCAACTGTCCCTGTGGTAAACAAAAGGGCAAGGCAGGCACTACTTGACCCTGCTTTTGAAACAACAGCTCAACACACAGAGAATGTGTTGAGGAATCAGAGTGAAATGACAGCAGTGAAGAATCCGAGGCACAGATTTTCCCTTCAGTCCACCAGCCCACAGCTCCACAAAGGCCCCCAGCTTTAAGCACACAGCATTTATCAAGAGCATGGGGCTCCATGTACATATTTTTTTTGCTGTCGTCATCGCAGCCACTAATCTTGTCTGTGTTGTGTAACTACACTCTAACTACTCTTATGATACACAAGGGAACAGATTCACGCTTCCAAAATCTTGGAGCTGGCATTGCTGAAAACAAGTTGAAACAAAAGGAGTTCAGCTAAAGGCAGGTGCTCTTGGTACGGTGATCATCCCAAACTAGTTTTACTCCTAACCGGCAACTTCAGATTAATTAGCTATAAAACCTATTTAAATAAACAGAAATAATTTTAATAAAATTAAATAACATTAATGAAACAAGATTTCTCCTCATTTCTAGGATGGGAGAAGAGCAGCAGGGAAGACAATCCCTACACTCTTACCTGAAGGTGCTACCAGGGCAAAAATAAGCAGCACTGAACCCCTTTGATTACCAAGTTAGGCTTGTTTAATCAAACCACCACCTGCTGCAGGCTCAGCATGAAGCAGCCTGGCACTCACGCACAAACCAGTTCAGGGAGCAGGGTGCCCTCAGGTCAGGCTGGAGTGCATGGGACAGGCAAGCTCGTGCTGCTGCTGGCACACCTCAGGCTCCTGCCCCTGCACAACTGCTCACCAGGGTTGGGACAGGGACTCAGAGGGCTTTTGGAGCTGCTTTCCTTTGCAGCTCTGTTCTTTGCTAGCAGAGGGAGAAAGCGAGGACGAGGGCATTGAAATAGGCTGAGCCGGGGCACCTAAGTGTTGCAAAGCATCGTGCTGCACCACGCAGGGGACAGTCCGCAGTCTCAGGAGGGGCTGATGTTCACAAGGAAACAAAACAGCTTTACAACAGGTGAATAGCTCCAGTCATACCCTTTGCATCACACTTGAATTTCACCCGCCACAGGCCAGCAGTGCTGTGCAGGGTTAAGGCTTCCCTCTTCATGCAGTCCACTGCCACCTGCTCTGCTTCTCCCTGTAAGGGTTTCTAGGTCTTTTTCTGTACCTCATGAACTGGGTTTGACAGCTTCTTGGAGGGAGACTGCATGCTGCACTTCTGTTTTGTCTCAGCTCACTGAACAGGTGGTAGGTTCTTTCTCAATTTCATCACCAGTGGAGATTTTTTTTCCGTTTCATGAACAAAAGCCTTTGAAGTCCTGTACTATTTTAGGAGGGCACCAGGTGTCACAGCTATATGCCAAGCTATGTTGAATTTTTCTGTTTTTCAGCTAGATTTCTTTACAGAGTTGAAGTTAGCTTTAGTTTTTCCTGGATTGACCTTTTTTCTGAGGTTCCTTTTGGGCAGTCTATGTTGTCCAGCCAGAGAACTCAGTTTCATTACTGTTTGCCTTCCAGTGTATTAGTACTGCTTGTCATGGCAGTTTCATGAGTGCAACTGATGCGAATCCAACTACTTTGCTTTTATTGTTCTTTAGCTTTTAGTGTGCCACTTAGCAGCAGTAAGTGGTCTATAAAGTTTAAGTGTAAAAAGATCCTCATTGTCTACCCACGAAATGTCAGCCTGCATTGCTGAAGCCTGTGTTACTTCTTACTCATCTGATCTATGGTGGTATCACAGGGCAGTAAAGAAAGAGCTGTTAAAGCTAAACCTGCTCTTTTCTCAGGGCACCTGCTCCTGCACAGCACTCAGCATCTCCACAGGATCTTGTTTGCTGCAATACTGAAGGCCTGATGGATGGTCCCATGCCCATCCCCACTTGCCATCAAATGCCTTTTGATAAGCAATTCAGACACAAACAAGGGGGTCCATCACTTTGCACACTCATTGAGCAATTCTTCAGCAGGAACGCACAAAGTGTCTCAGCTTCGTTTTAGCTTTGCAGCCATTTCTTCTTTCAGCTGTGACTCTTGTCAAAGCTTATCAACACTCAAAGCCCAAGAAGGAGCCTCCATGCTGTCTCACCCTTTAATTATACATGGCATTCCCTCTCACCTCCAGACCCTCCCATGTTGTTAAGCAAATACGCTGACACCCAGGCCAGCCTTGTACAGCTTTGCAGAGACTTAATGCACCCATGTTGAGAGGAGCCTGCTTCTCCTCTGCAGCCAAAATCTGCTGGGCAAGGAAGAAGCCAGGTGTCAGATCTCTCTGATATTAAGACTAGGCTAAGAATGGCTCTTTTATGGCAGGAGAATAAATAACTAACACACCAGTGACAGATGAACCACAGTTGTGCTGTTCCTATCACGCCCTCTGCCCATCCTGAAGACAATTCCTATGAAAGCTGCCTTTGCCAGCCTTACACAGCTGTGCTAGCTCTTCTGAAACAGGGATCCTTCCCAAATAGGCTCTGCAGCTCCTTTCTATCCATTGCACCCACATGAACAGCATACCCTGAATGAACTGGAGGGGTAAGAAAAAAAAAGAGAAAATAAGTAATTCTTGAGTGGGGCACTTGCAGTAAAAAATTAGAAGCTCTCTGGCAAACATTATGGTGTGATTCATTTTGAGACAGCACAAAGAGAGAGAGAAAGGGCTATTTTCCCCTCCACGTAAATGAGAAGACATCTCGGGCTTGTGGAAGAATTCCTTGAAAGGACAGGGTGCTCAAAAAACAAGAGGAAAACCACCAAGTGAGACTGTAATTTTCCACTGGAGACATAGACAGCATTTCTTTCTGAACCACCAATACAACATCTGACCAGCTCTGAGCAATTCTTGCCACTGCTTTGCAGCCCGATTTGTAAGACTGCCATGACTTATGGGAGGCTTTTCTTCACCTCTTGAACAAAAAAAATCAAGAGCCAACCACTAAATTGTCCGGCATCCTGCAGGGCTGCTTGGTGTCCATCTGTTAGGTCCAAACAGTACAAAGCATCAAGGAAGAAACAGACACCAAAGAATTACTTCCTAAGGTAGCAGAGTAGAAATGGAGAGCAGTAGATACCACTGAAAGGTTATTTCCCACTGGGGGCAGCAAGGCTGGAAGATGTAGATAATGCTGCACTAAACCGGACAGGGCACAGGACATAGTGTAGCACCTTTACTTACAGCACTGTGCTTTGAATTGTGCCCTCAGGCTGGTGCCCACCACAGCACCCCATTAGCAGCACAGCAGCATTGCCAAAACGCCGTTTCAGGTCCAGTGGCTCTTTCTGCAATGTTTGGTTCCTGCCAGAGCTGGGAGAAGGTGGCTGTAGGCAATATGATCCACTCTGCACATCTGTACAACAGGAGGTGTTTGTTTAGTAATCTGCCTCCTCAACCAACGTAGTTTTGAGACATGATTTCTCATGCCCTGGTTTTCAAACAGACTGCAATAAGAAACACATCAAGTGAAAAATGGGTGGACTTCTGCTGAGATGACTTGTTTTTGCAAGCCTTTAAAAGTATTGTAAATGAGTGTCAATCAAAACCAGCAGGTTTGATGCGGGTTTTGGTTCAAAAGATCATGTTTTATTTTCTATATTAAATAAAGGGATTCAAATAATGCAAACAAAAGGAAAATTGCCATCTTAGATGATTACAGCCTTATGACCTTGCAGTAGGCTTGGTTCTGGATCTATTTTCTTCTAACAAAGAAGTTGCTGCCTTTAACCCAAAGGAGAAAACATTATTCCTCACTTAAACTCAGTCTCAGCTGCCACCCAGTGGAATTATAAATATCTGCATTATACGAGTGGCTCCTACTACTGCCTCATCGTCCTTGTCTACAAGATTTTAGTGACCAACCATAAGATTTGATTTGTCTGCAGTATTTCCTGCCCATAAGTTCAGGCAGCACTTCAGAGAAACATCACCATTTCCACTCCTCACAAGAGAAACTGAGGCACAACAGCCAAGTGATTTGCCTGGTCACACTGCAGAGTTGGGGACAGACTGTGCCTCTTCATGAGGGATGTCTAAACGTGGTTGGCTGCTGATCCAAAGAAGGTCCTGTGGTTTCATGGTTTGAAGCAGAGGGGACAGTGCGAAACAGAGGAAAGAGACAAAAACATGTCGGAGGCTGGGGTGAGATTAAGCCTGTCACTTGTAACCTGGGCAGCCAGTCCCCTTCTCTTTGTGGTCTTCTGTGTTTGCTTACAACCAAAATGAGGAAGCAATCTGATTTAAGAGATGCCTGAAGGGATTCTGCAAGCTGTCACCAGTTATTTTTCACTCTAGAAGAGCACGCTCCCATTACGGCAAGAAAGACCTTGACATATGGTAGGATGCAGAGGGCAAAGACACAGAGCTGTCTGTACAGCTGGTGGGGCAGCTCCTGGCAATAAGTGGGCAGCCAGACAGCCAGAGGTACCACGAGTGAAGAGAAAGTGCTGCACAGAGGCAGGCACAGCCCTAACAAAAATGCAGACAGAAAATGTCCTTGTGTTAGGCTATGGCCACCTTATGTGTGACAGGAATGTCAGATACCTGTCAGATCTTATGGGAGTCCTGACGTCCAACAACCCCTCCTCTGTCCACTGACAATTAACATAATATTTAAGCCTCCATGAGCCTTTTCAGTGCAAGAAAATTGGGAATAGTTGGAATATTTCCTCCCCATCCTACGCAGACACATAGCTCTAAGCTGCAACTCTGTCATGGCAGGGCAACAGCTGGTAAATGTCACATACTGGAATGAATGGAAGATCCTTAGAAATAGGTAGTGGCAGAAAGAAGTGATATTTATTTCTAAAGGCACTGTGTATACATGCATACACTTGTGTATGTATATACTTGCATTATGAATAATGTCATATTTGTGAGAGAATTAGATTCTGAAAAAGCAAGTAAAACCTAACGTTCTCTGATCTAAGCTACAATGTCAGAATAAACATATAAACAAGTTACTTTTAAGAATGCTTTGTGCCTGCTGCTGTGCACCCAGCAAAAAATCATCATCAGTAAGAAGAACAGACTTCTTTTTTTTCCTGTAAACTTATGTTTTCCTCCTTAAATACCTGGATTTGAAAAGCACATCCCCAAAACCTCTAGATCTAATTAAGTCATAACACAAAGAAGTGACCATTGGGATTTAAGGGATTCAGGGGAGACTGCTCAGCAGCCAACAATTCAGGCTATTCCTGGTCAAATGAGAGTCTTACATTTCAACCTACTTCCCAATTTGCTGTGCCTTTCCTCCTTTTAAACAAAAAGGTGCATCAGACACTGAGCAGAAGGTGAGTGCACATGTTCAGCCGTTCACCACAGTCACTGAAGACCCACGGTGGTTTGACAATATTTTCACTTTCCTATTGAATGCTCACATCACTGAAAGCCTGCTTCAAATCAAGAGCCAACAGTGACCCAGTGCCACAGAGTAATCCCAGATTGCAGCAGTATTTTCTCTTTGATGGCATCATCAAGCAATGACAAAAATACCCCTTGCTAGATTTACCAAGTGGATACTATTTCAGAGGCATTTTCAAGCTTTATACTTTAAAGATAAAAAAAATTACCTATTTAACTTTTCATCACACCCGTGGAAGAAAAGACGCTTTCTAGTGCTGTGTGAGAGAATTTTAAAACAGTTTCCATAAAAAAAAAAATTAAATCCCTGGATGGAGTTTGCAGCAGCAACAAGCCTCCCTCGGTACTATCTACTTAACCTCATGCACCAGTGCATCAAAACCACAGCTGGTGCAAATCAGCAGCTGACTGATTTCACTGATCAGGGGCCAAATGATGCTGATTAGCAAGAGAAAGAGAATGGGCCTCATGCAGCCAGATCTAGGAACAGACAATTCTAAGCAGAGCAACTCCATGAAAGCCTCAAGATTCAGCAGTGTGGGAGGGAAACAACTAGGGAGTAAAAAAGGAAATCTGTGTAAAGAGAAACCTTATTCACCAGACTAACTTTCTTATTTAATCTGTCACTCTGGTTGCACATTAAATTAAATAAAGAGAATGTGCTCTGCCAGCCAATCAGGCCATGATGGACACCATGTCCAGGCACACAGGCTGCTAAATTGCCACCAACTCTGGAGCCACACATCTGTCTCTCCCTTGGAAATGTGCATCTTTGGGTATCCAATTGCACTTTCATCTGCAATTCCTACCTGAGCCCGTGGAATGATCTTTATACATACCTGTGTCCAAAGTGCATTGATATATTCACATGTATTTTTTAAGCTTTACACACAGAAAGCAATATTGTCCTGGCATATTTGGTCACCTCATTCTCTGGTAAAAAGCAAAAAGAAAAGCACACTTGCTGTTCTTGACAGTGGGGGTGTCAGAGTGTTGTCCCTAGTTATTCCAAGGAGGCACTTGACAGCTGTCCCACAAAGTAAACCATATTTAGTTGTTTAACAAGGTGCTACCCCAGTGAATTCACATGCACAGACTGACTGTCAATGCACATTAAAAAGGGCTGCAGAGGGGACCTGAGGTCAGAGTTAGTCAGCCCTCCTCAGCAAAGCAAGACCTCCTTGCACTGATGCACTGCCCTGCATCAGAATGTGTTTCACTTGGCCCAGGAAATCCATCCTGCCAAGCCTCTTCAGCATGGAGGGATACCTCCTGTTTAGCTTGGTGTTGTTGGAAAGCGTTGCTGCAGCAGCTGCTGTAGCTGTTGTTGTAATTGCTTATCCACAAACCAGAACTGAGAGATCAAGAAATTCCAAGATAATTCCCTCTCTATCCCCAGGTTTCTGGCCAGGGCACTGGACTATGTTGGAACCCAACAAGTTCTTTTCAGACCTTGCATTCTGGTCTGCTTCATGCAGCAAGAAGAACACACTACATGGCCCTCGGGGATCCTCCCCACCCCTCAATCTGTTTTTGTATTCACACCTGGATCCCGATGAGCTCTTTACCCCGGTGCTTGTTGAGGGTCCTCCAAACACAGCCATTTCAAACCAACAAAGTTCAAGGTTAATTATCAAAAGGAGAGTGGGGTTTCCAAAATTATTTCCTATACCAGCTAGAAGTTAGTTCAAATAAAGCTACTTGAAGTCTCAGGCAATTATAATACTGCCCAGAGTGCTGTCAACCAGAAAGTTCAGCTATACACCACTACTACATCCTTGGTTTTGTTCTATGTCAACCACATTACAATGAAATTATAGGTGCAGGTCATGCTCATTTTAGGAGCTTCATCTCCACAAATACATTCTATTTTCTAAAACGTTAGTCACCTTTTCATCATACTCAGGCCCTAAGTGTATGATCTTTTATTTACAGCCATAAAAGTTAGATAAAAGCTTTTACGTTTGAGACTTCCTCCCTCTCATGATCTAGAAACATGCTAGAAATGGCAAAAGACTTCTCAGCTCTGTTTCTAACACTAGTTCTGTGCATGGATCTTTGAATGAGAGTTACAGACAATATTGTTAAATACATTAATGAAATCTCTTCTAAGGCAACAAAGCAGTGAAACATAATGCAGAGTAAATATACCTTAATTTTGTCAAACATACCGCAGGTATTTGACTTTCTCCATGAAAATCACCCCACTGAGAACACTTCTCTTTCCCACTGATTAGACAGGGTTTTCAAATATCTAACTTTGATCTTCTCCACAGTCTTGTGAAACATCCAAAACAGGCGGTTTAATACATACATCAAGACTCGCGCTTCCTCACAGTCAGAGAAGGTATCTACGGATTGAAAGAAAGGTGCTTTTCAACCTTGCCTATGTCCAAAAGATCCAACTGGCCTGCTTCAGAGACTGCAGCAACAGCAGGAGCCCTCACGGAGGCCAGAACCAGGACATGGTCTCTGTCGCTGTGGACACGACACACAAGGAATTTCATTCTGAATGGAGCTTTGTTCAAAAACAGTCCATGACGATTTTTCTATCCTTTCTTCTATTGTTAACCTGCCAGTCAGTAGGGAACAGCAAACAAGGACAGCTAAGTGGAAGACACAGATGTGAAAGGATTTAGAAAATTCAGAAGTGGATATCAGGAAATGACAGTTTCAGTGCTTGTTTGTAATATTTTGCAAAGTGCAGTAGAGTCATTCTGAAGACGTAGAAAATGTCAGTTATTCTTTGGAGACTTGTATTCCAAAGGATACATCAGTATTTTGCAGTTATGATGTCCTGGCCAAGAGGAAGGACTGCTTTGTATTAGCTTTAGAACAATGTGATGGCTTTTGCCTCCAAGATGCTCAAGGAGTCATTAAATTATTGAACAGACAGACTGCCAAAAAAAAAAAACCAACAAAAAAAACCCAGAACAAAAAAAAAAAACACACTACAAAACCAAAACACAGGGAAAGGGACTTATTTGGTTTTGCCTTTGACAATCAGTGCAATAAATGGGAAACACCTAGCCAACATCAGTAGCAAACACTCTTTAGCCTGCATGAAGGAAAACTGCTGGCAAGATTAAGAAAGAAAACTGTTCCTAAAGAAGAGTTGTTCTGGCTTTATCCAGTGACTACCAGAGGGTGGCTTATCTCTGGAATCTAGTGGGCTTTCTTTGCACTGCAGTGGGAAAAAGCTGGGATTCTTTCTTGTAGCACTCCTATGTCTTCCCTATGAAGTGCTTGTCCAGTGGATGCAAACCAGAATACAAGACTCATTCCTATGCCAGCCTTCCCCATTTTCAGGCCAGTTGCTTTGGGGACAAGCAATTGGTCACAGATTCCAGTACACTGAGACTGCCAGTGACTTTTCTGCCTGGAGAGGTGGAAGCAGACTTCTCAGGACATATCTCCCTTTTTTGCTCACTTTTGCATCATCTTGTGGCCATCTTGCTTCATTGGAGGTAGTAAACCTCTTTTCATCACTCTGCTTGACAGTGATCTTTATTATTATTCAAATTATTTTTAGCACCAAAGATCTAGTCCTGGTCAGCGTAAAAACACACTTTCTTCAAGTATTTCCTCATGGCTATAACCTGCCATGCCAAATCAACCATTGCATGGGCACATCAAGCTTTGGAGTGCACCAGTAATCAACATAGAAAGATGACCTATTGCAAAGCCTCTGACTGAATAATGCTCATAAAAATACCTCCGTCTGCTAGGTCGTGGAGAAAATGATGCTATATTTATGACCGAAATAGCTGGAATGAAAAGGATAATTTCATTGATTACTTCAATCAACAAGATGATTGCTTTTCCTCTTACAACAGCCACTACATTCACAGCCTCCTAAAGCTATCACAAAGGCCAATTCCTTTCGTGCTAACAACATTACCAGTCTAAACTAATAAAGAGTCATCAACCAGCAGAGAACTATAGAAACAGACTTGTTTCTTGATGAAAGGTGACAATTTTTCTCTAAATTTGCCTGTCAAATCCCAGTCTACTGGGATTTACGACAGGCAGGAAGCAACAGAAGAACACTTAGGACTACTGCAGTGATTCGCCTGAAGTTTCTAAACAAACTCCAGTGCACAGACACGGAGGAGAAGATGGTTTTCTTCTTGTGATTCACCACTGCCTCATTCACAGCTGTGGCCCCATCACTGCCATGGTACCTGCACAGTTATGTGATCAGGCAGCCGCAGCAACAACAACCAGTAGTGCCACACGATGGCCAAGACAATCACTTCTCTGAGAGGCAACACACTTATAGAAGCCAAAAACTCTTGTCAACAAACGAGATTGAATCAGCCCACGCATTGTGATTATGGATAGTCATATAGAAACACATGAAGTACCACCTATCCTCTTCATTAGGGGCCACAGGAAGGACAGAGAAGCTACTGACAACAGCTGGTTCCAGCCTCAGGGCCTTGTAGGTCATTCTCAGAGGCAAGCTACATTATAGATTTCTTAAATCTACTGGCAGGCCTTCGTGGGTCTGAACTGAGCCAGAAGAGCGTTGTCTGGGTAAATGCAGGCTGGACCCTCAGTGAAGTGTCTGAGTGCAGTCAATGAAAACAGCTTAGAGAAATTCCATCAAGCCTATGCCTTGATATGCCTCATATTTGAAATAACAGGTGTTTTGGTTGAGTCTTATGCTCCCTTCCACAGGCGTGAACGCAAAGCAAGAAGCAGACAGGAAAATGCAGTGGTTGGGAGAGAGTTAATTAAATGAACTAATTTTGAATCTGGCTCAGTACTTAGATCCAAATTTTCAAAACCTTCTTTTGAAGTGGGAAGCTTCTTCAGCAAATGGAAATATTGGTGAATATACAAACATACATGTATGCCTGTGTACATATATTTAACTCAAATATTTATACCTGGCTCTATTAAGAACTTAATTCCTTCAATCACATTAGAAAAGGGCAATCCTAAACACAAATTTTCACTAGTAACAGCACTACACTGATAAGAATGACATGGTGGACTCTTTCCAGATTGCCATATTGTAACTGTTAGAGTACAATTGCAAACAGGAACAATGCGTAATCACAATATTGAGTATATCACCTAAAATGTTTAAAGCCACATTCATTAAACAGCTGAGATAATGCATTAGCTAGAAAGTAATTCAATATCACAGGAGCCCTTTCTTGTGACAAGGAAAGTTATATGATGATTACAACAAACAGAACCCAAGAAGACAAGTCAGTTCTTGTTCTTCCTGAACTACATTTGAAGCAGTCAAGAGCTAAACAGGAAAACAAAGAACAGTGCCATCAGAAACATGGGCCATTCACTTAAGAGTTGGACTTGATGGGTCCCTTCCAACTCAAAATATTCCACAATTTTGTGATTCTAATCGCCAAGATCATAAAAATCAGCTCCCTGCAATCACAGGCCATCAGGACACAGATGAATTTAGATCACATTCACTTGCCTCCTGTAAGCCACAGTCCACAGACCTTCCCCTGAAATCTTAGACCTTCCTCTGAGGTGAAAACAGAGCTTTCCTTTTTCAACAGTAGTTGCCATCTTTCTCTCCCAGCTAGAAGCGTTTGCTATGCCCAAACCGTGTCTAACACTCCCTGGGAAGGTGAACAGTCTTTTTGGGGGACACTCCTAAGACAGACAGCTGTATTTTGCACAAACCCAAAGGGACACGGGAGGATTAAAGTCTCACAGCATCTTACTTGGAGGCAGTGATCTGTCTGTGTGCTTGTACTTCTGCCAGGATGAGGAGCTTTAGGGCAGATGGGGCTGAGACTGTTGTTGGCACTGCAGGAGGAAAGGGGAGGACTCAAGCAAGAGCCCTGGCTCTCGCTGAACAGGCACAGAGACAGAGCTGGGGGCCAAGCTAGAGTGGGGAATTACAGCTACTGAATAAGCAAGTATTTGCATTAAGGAAATGACAATAGTGTTTATTTTCTATTTCTTTAATAAGCTACTGTCCTGAAAAACGATGTGTCAAATTTTGGAAGTGAGGTCATAGATCAGATCCGGAATTCCTCACTCTCACAAGTGACCAAAGAGTGACCACTTACAAGAGCAGCTTTACCTTTTTCCTAGTAGGTAGCCACAGCAGGCTCAAAGACCCTCAAACTACAAAATGAAGATTGCAAATTTCTTATTTAGAAGGTTTTATTAAAAGGCTGTCTCACATGAATGTGGAAGACATTAATATTTATACCCAACTGAAAGAAGGCTGCTTGTCACTAATTGCCATTCATCTACTGAACACCCTAATCTCTCTAGTCACTGCTGGTCATATTTCTTTTCTTTAAATTTAACTGCCTTTCTTGCTGTGACCTATTTTCTAGGGAACATATACTCAGCTAATGCTGGTAGATGAAATCAAAACTGTAGCTATGCTTCCTTTGAACAGAGACACATCCTTTGCATTCAAAATACAACACATCAGGGTTTTTCTGGCATTTATTTCTAAATGGAAACACCAGATCTGATGGGATGCCTGGCTTAAACTGAGACCCAGTTATCCTTATTACCTAAAGCCTTTTTGGATTACAGCAACAAAAGCTCATTATTTTTCTCAAAACAGGCTGGAATAACTCTACAAATAACTCATTTGCTACCCCTTACACAATGGTTACGTGTTCCACAATATTCAATAACAATCAGATGGGAATAGCTGTGCTGATCCCATTTTTGATACGTTTGTCCCCCTGCTCTACCTCTGTGGGTTTGCTTGCTGCTTCCAAAGCCTCACCAAAGGTATTGGCTTAAATGATAAAGCTGAAACCAGAGGGAGAAAAAACACCTTTGTGATTCTTCCTACAATCAGCTCAGCACACGACACAGTCAGCTCTTGGTTTCAGCTCAGAGTCTTTCTACCCTTTGCAAAAGAGTGTTTACCTTCATTGCCCAGCAGCAGCCTATAGCCCACACAAGGTGTATTCATCTCAGTGTGTATCCTGGGATGACCAGAAGTTTCTTTTCATCAGGCCAACCCCACAGAGCACTCTGAGGTGAAGGCCACATGCTGTGCACCCCCTCACCGTGGAAGAGCTGCTAAACACTCACACGGGAGCTGCAGGAGCTCAGCAGGTACCAACCATCCTGCACAGGGACAAGGTGCTGCTGACCTGGGCATTTGCAGAGGAACCAGCCTGATGCACAGCAGTGGCAGGATCCTGGAAGCAACTTGCAGCAGGGTAAGACAACAAACAGGATGCCCACTTGCAGAGGTTCAGCAGGAGCCAGGATCTTTCCTTCCATTGAAGCCAGCTTCTCCCGAGGAACACAATCTTACCTCTCAGCTGTGACTTAGAGCTTGTCTTCATTTCACTGGCTCCAGCTTGAGTGGTCCAAGTCACACCATGTGGGGATCCCCTGACCTCCAGAACACATGCATTCTGCCCAGCTCCCACGACAGGGAGGTTGTGCATTAGAAAGGCAGACCTAGGATGGATTTTGGCAGGGGAGTGGGGGCAAGTTTCTGTCTGGCAAAGTCAAACCTTTGTGCCTCTCACTGTTGAGCTGTGTCCTCGGCCACACGTTGCAACACAGATGGTATTGATCCTCAGTGGCTTTAATGAGGCAGCTTTTCTCATGATTTAATAACTGCTCCTTGAGCTGGTGCCTGACCTGTGCTTTTAGAAGGCCTGTCTCCACCACTTCTCCTAAGGACTGTTTTTCTCTATGGGTTATTCTCTATGCAGAACTCTTGATGGCTTTGGATTTATTTTTAAAATACATCATCCTAGTCACCCCAAAAAGGGCATTGTTGTTAGTCTGTGAACTGCACACATTAGAAGACAAAGTTATTACATAGATAAAGAAACCAGAACAAACCTAACTGCTAAAAAGGCTCCATTAAAATCACGTGTCATAGGCCAGGAATCCCTCCTGAAGCTCTTCTCACATTAATGGATGTCTTTCCTTTCGCTGCACTAAGAGCTGAATCAAGACTTTGGCTTTTGCCCAAGAGCCCCTACACTGAAACCTGCACAGGACTTTTTATCTGCTGCAGCAGACAAAAGGCTGAATTGACCCTGCAAAGATTTGTAGCCAAGCTTCAGGGGAGAAAGGTGGGCACATGGATGGAACAGGAGCAGTCATGCATTCACGCTCTGTTTCTATGAGCTCTGTAAGTTCTACAGATACACCAATGTATTCTTCTGTATTTGTTTTTGGAACTGCAATTTTAAAATTTTTCAATTAGAAAAAAGTAAATTGCGGTTTTTTTGAGGGGCTTCTATTCTTAATTGGGACAACTTTCAGCTTGCGCACATAAATGTAAAACTTCAGTGTTTGAAAAAAGGTCTGTCAAAAGGCCATTTAAAGCATTTTTCAAAATTAGTTTTATTCTTTCTCTGCCAGAGGAGAAAGGTAGATCTTTTGTACTAGGCCAGCTGGATATGGTGCAGTTCCTTCTTGTTTGTACAAAGCAGAATTCATGTTTTCTAATGCAGTATTATGCTCAAAATCACAACTGTACGTGATATGGTACCTATTTTCCATGGATTTCCTTCCACTCAATGCTGGATGCATTTTCCTCTTTCTATACAGTCTCCAGTGCAAACCAGACCGCAGCTTGACAGCCTTGAAGAATTTGATGCAAGGGGTTTACCATACACCTGCAGACATCCACTACAATCTTGATCTTTTAGTGCTTCAATGACTGTCTTTGAAATTAGTTTTAAGGCCCTCATATGCAGAGAATCACACAATGAGTCAGGTTGGAAGGAACCACAGTGGGTCATCCGGTCCAAACTCCCTGCTCCAACAGGGTCATCCTGGAGCACAACTCAAAAACTAGGGGACCAAGGGTAAAAAGAAATGATAAATTCAGGAATGAAAACAAATAAACCTATCTGTCCCACATTCTGCAGGTTTGTCATTAGGCAACCAGAAGACCTGGGGAATTAACAACAGGGAATTAACGTCCTCTGTCCCGGGGATCTTGGAGTGCAGCTGAAGAGTGAGAAACTCAAGTACTGCAGATTCATTTGGGTGGATATTCTTGAGAGGAGAGAGCTTTGATTCTGGAACAGTGACTCAGTTTTCAAGTGCATTACATCTACAGAATAGTCATCTCTGTTTCAGGGGAGAAAAGAGGATGGACAGCCAAAGGAATCCCATCACATTACCCCACTGACACCAAACTCACTACGGCAGAATTAACAGACTTAAGCCAGTTGACAGTTCCAGTGCAGCCAGGCCTGTGCCCCAGTTTAAAAATGCAGTCACTGCTACTGCTCTTTGCATGACATTTCAGTCCAGCAAAAAGCTTCTCTGCCTCCAAGATGCTTTTGGAAAAGCAGATGTAAGCTCCTCAGTCGCTTAAATATTACTGAAAAGTCTACTCTGCTTAAATTAATTGAAAGGAGAATGACGCTCATTACAGATCCTAATTAGCAGTAGATTCGGCAGAGGGTTCCATATCATGTATGTGTGATGTTCAACGAGCATGTGGCAGATGTTAGTCATCTCATTTAACATGCAGCTGCCAGAGCTTCCTCTCACAACAGACTATTATGGTGAAAAAGACCCAGCCACAAATACTCCTTGGACCTAAACTGTCATTTGCAAAAGCATTTCTGGGTCGCTAGTTGACCTGTTTTGGTTTGGTTTTTTCCATACCCTCCACCACTAATTCCTAGATGTCTACCTAGATTTTTATGGAGCTAGAACAGCCCCACATTTTTTCAGGACTGCTGAATGACGATCAAAGATGAAAGCAAAGCTCGAAGAGGTTATTTTTGTGAAGTAAAAGGAATAAAACCCCACGTAGCCAGCCAAATGTTGACAGAGACACACGCACACAATTACTACTGCATATCTCAGAGCAGCCCCAATTTCCCCCAAATTCAGTTTGACCAGAGCTGTGCCCTATGGCTGCCAGCAGGATTTGCGTGACCACCATAGACACCTCCGTCAGGTGATTAAGAACACCAATAAATATCTGTCAGAAATTGTCCCCATCAAGGGGCTGTTACCTTGTCAGGAGAACCCCATGGCTGGCAGGTGGCTGCTGTGGACCAGCACCAGCAGCAAGCTGTGCCCAGCAAAAACCCATCCATCACAGCAAGTAGTTCCTCAACTCTTCAGCACTGGCAGCATTACAAGAGCACTCTATTAAATATGAATATCTCATGGTGTTAAGCTGCCACTCTATAAATAGCAAGGCATTCATCTTAATCATTTTATTGGAATATGGAAGCCTGGAAATATCTTGCTTTGGGATTTGAATATTTATGGCCATTTGCAATATTCTGCTGCTTGGTAAGCTCCAATAACGGTTAGCTGCTTCTTCCACTAAAAACTCGTTTTATTTTTCTCAAGTACTGCAGGGCTGTACTGTAGAAGTTGCAAACAAAAAGACATCTGCAACTGGGGCTTTTTTTTTAAAAAAAAAAAGAATAATTAAAAATGGGGTGGATTTTTGTGTGTATTTAGCCAAAAGGCTCATTTCTGACTGTAGTTAAATGAAGGGTTTATAATAATTGATGAAAATAAACCAAAACAGAGTAAACCCTTTGATTGTCTTCCCTGGAACATCAGGTAGTCCCCTGAGTGTTTTTATCAAAATCCATGAGATGCAGCTGCACTCACCTTGAAATATGTGTTGATGCTTGCTCAGATAATCAGTTCTGTGTTGCACTGATAAAGAATTATTAAACTCTGTGCAGGAAGAGAACAAGAGAAAGTACCAAGCTTAATTTCTAACGTGGGATTTTGCTTCCTTTACTGGTTTTGCTTCCCCCTTTCTCTTCACTACAGTCAGGGCTTGCAGGTGAGCTTTAACCAAAGCTACCTGCTTGGCAATTACCACTCCAGAATAAAAAGTTTATGTAAAGGGTGGCTTAATTATCCCCTAGCTCCTCTCTCCAGGCTAGAAATGCCTGCAGAGCTCTGTACTGACCTCTTCAGAGAGACACGCTAACTCGCCCTCTGCCTTGGTGGTGAAGGCTCCCTCCAATTCGGCAGCAGAGGCAGCGGATTCCTCGGTGACACTCATGGAACAAAAGCTCGCTTCAGCTTTCCAACAAACTGTGTTTCAATACAGCTTCCTCATAAGAAGACCCTGCACCCCTGGAGGTGTGTCCAGCATTATTCTTGGGTTCAATGACCCAAGTGCTCTCCAGAGCCGATCAGAGGCTCGGGTATTTACCAATGCTACAAGCGAGTGCAAAGATAAGGAGGGAACCGCTACATCTCTCCCAAAACTCTGGCCTTCTCCTCCATTTTATTTGGAGGAAAAAGCAAAATTGAAGTGTACAATTCTGAATAGGAGAGAGAAAGCCCTTTTATTTCTTACACAAGAAAACTGTCCAACTTGGTTTTGTGGCATATTTTGCAATATAGCCCATTTCCTGCCCTTTAATACACAAGAGACCACAGAAATCAGAGTGCTTCCAGCAATCTGAAAAGACCTAATGCTAATGGAGAGTGCTATATTTCACAGTAAGACAAGAGGGTTAAGAATAACATCTATTTTTCCAATTTCACATCAGCTTTTACCTAGGGCAGAATGGCCATTGTGGATACAAAGCACCTTTACCCTGACCCTGATGCACTGGGCTTTTTTTATTTGCTCTCAGCAGATTTCCCACTCCAAGAGCAGCCGTATCCTTGTAACCATGGAAACCACTCCTGGTAAAGTCCCTCAAAACGCAAAAGTAGAAGGATGTAAAGGAATAAACATTGCAAGAAGGCTGAACACAAAGAGAAACACAACACCACATCTGCATAAATGCAAGACAGGAGAAAACCACAGTATCTTCATGGTGGAGGGTTAACTGTCAGGCTGGTTTCCTTCCTCACTGGACATTTGGCATTAGACAAAGTCCTCTGTCTTATGAGCAAATGACAACCTTGCCTCCTGCCGAGGACGGATGTACTTTGAATTCAAAAGGGTAACTTGAATTTTGGTCTTCAAAAATGAGAAAATAAAGCTAGGCTCCTGAGTAAAATCGTAACAAAGACAGAGTCGCATCTGAGCAGACCCTCACCTACCTAATTCAGTTTTCTGCCTGCAACAGTGCCTGTAAATGAGGTAAAAACCAAGTATTACTGGAAGGTACTTTCACGCCAATACTCTCCCCAGCCTTAGGGGTCTATCTCGATAGTAAAGCTCAAAGAAGCTCTATCCCAAACACTTTTCCAGGCTTCTTTCCAGACCATCCCTTGGCAGGCAGTACAACAAGCTTCATTCACCCCACGTGAACAACCACTTCTGCCTGCCTTAAGCCTACCCCCTACTAGTGTCACTCGATGGGCCCCTGTTCTCATGTGAGAAGAAACAGCAATCAATCAATCTATTGCCCACTCCTGTGTCACTCATGATTTTGTAGATCTTGGTCATATCAGTTACCCATCCCCGGAAGAGGACAATATAAATTTTAGCCTACTTACCTGTTCCTTGAAGATATAATCTCATAGCTTTGCTCACATGAGTCACCTTTCTTCAGATTCTCTCCCGCTGCAATACACCTGGAGATGAGAGGATCAGAACTGCTTGGAGGGGGCGAATCTTGAAAACAGGGAGTAGCTTTTTTTATCTCTGTTCTGTTTCCACAAAGTAATAGCATTTAATCTTTTATTCCATTACTACTGAGCACTAAGCTGATGGTTTCATGGAACTATTATAAACCCGCAGTTTCACTCTCATTTAACAATAACAAAATCTTAGCTCAGAATACAATATGTTAAGCCAAGATTACTTTTACCCAGGACTTATAGTTACCTGCTCTGAATTTCATCTGCCATCTTACTCTACATCTCTCAAATTCAGAACATTCTTCAGTCTACCCTTGAGCTCCTCCAGAGCACTTGGGTGATTAGTACGAGCCCTGGCAATCAGTTAATTTCCATTTTGTTTATTTGTACCTCAACCTGTTCCATAATTAATTCAAATTTTAGGCTGATCATTTGCTGAATCACTCATGGCATAAAATTGCTAAAAATAATGGCACAGGAAATCTCCCCAACTTCTACAGTAAGTAGACACAAATAATCATCATCTCTGCTGCAGTCTTGTCCACAAGGCTAACAGCTGGCTCCTCCAACCTTCTGGTGAGCTTTTTGTTCTTGGTGTCGGTCTCTGCAGCCTCTCTTCCCCTCCCAGGGCCCTGACAGCCATTGCCCAAGGCCAGCTCTGAGATGGTGCAGCTGTGTGACCTTGGACTCGAGTGCTGGGTGCAGAGCTGGGGGAAGCCTTGCTGGGGGCCTCTGCTCCTTCCAGTGTATTAAGCTCAAGTCCTTGCTCTTGGTCTCTGCCCAAGCTATGCTGTGGATGGCCCTGTGTCCACCCTTGCCCCTCACAAATGCAAACCCCGACCCAGTACCCGAACTTCCCAGCCTTGGACCTGCTTGTCACAATGGGCTCACGTGGCAAGCTGGACTCCTGGCTGCCCCGGTCATCATCACCCAACCCACGCTGCTCTCTTTGACTGTGACCCATCATGAAACACTGACCTAATTCATTTCACCTTCTCTCCTGGCTCCCCATCCCTGTGGAGCAGCCTCAGCCCCACTGCTAGCTGGTAGACAGACTGAAAGGAGGACCAATTAATTTTCCTACCTGATTCTCATAATTGTATTATATTATAATAATAAACTTCAAACTCCTGATGGCTAAACCTGAGGGGAATGGTTCTGGAGAGGAGGGAAAAAGGGACATCCAGTTTATTCTGGTGCTGGCAGAGGAGGCTCAGTGTCTGCATGCACCACACACATTTCCTGTGCATGACCCTGACCTGGTTGCTTAACTGCTCCATGTCAGTCTCTCTTGCTCTAAAAAGGGATTAAACTTATCTCCTGAGAACAAAAGAATGCTCCCTCCTTCCTTCCTGCAACAAATGTCAACAGCAACAGCCCTGACTGGAGCTGGAAAAACTTGGAGGTTTGCCATTAACTTTAGCAAGTTAAGAAAGAGGCTTCATTTGCAGAGCAGGAACAAGATCAGCTTTTCTGTAAAACATCTACAGAAAACATTGTAATCCTTCTCTCTGTTCAACACGTATAAACACACTAACACATGGTTGGGCATCAGATACCACCCTGAAGCCTTGTAAACACTTAGAAACTTGCAAAAAACAGCTTTTCATTCTGAAGCACCAGAAATTTACTAGTGAATATAATACATTGAAAGGCTTGTGTCAACGCAGCCAGCTTGTAGCCTCAGCTACAAGTTTCTCCTTTTTAAAAAATATCTGTATTTTGGCAACAGTTTTACTACGCTAAGCTACAAAGGAGATGGGCTGTGGTCTTCCACCAACCATGCTTTAGAAAATTCTCTCCCACTGCAATAATTATCAAATGGCCATCAAAAAGAATGCTAATACAGTTTTGATAACTGTGTGTGGAGGTACACAGAGGCACAAAAAGTTAAAAATAAAAGTCAGTCTAAACTCTATAGTCATGTTTCAGCAAGCTGTAAGTGAACTTCTGCAAGGGGAGCAGAAGTGGAAGGGCACCTTGGAAGGATGGGTCATCAAAATATCAGGTTTATTGGCATAAAACCCACCTGTGATATCAAAATACCTGGCAATTTTTCTTGTCTCTACTTAAGAAAACTAATGAAGCTTTACAGTGCTCTGCATTTTAATGTTTTTCCCCTTTCTCTTTTGTTGCAATTTTCTCAGTGGTAAAATGACAAGAGAGGAGCAGGAAGGAAAAATAACGATACAAGTATCAGGGAGGAAAATGAAAAATTAGAATATGTCTTCTTTTAATTAAACTGTTCAGGGTGAAAATTGCCTTAAGAAAAGCCTTGCCATAATGGCACGTATAGAAATGTATGGAAAACCAGGTCTAGAGGCTGAAACACTAATTGTGGGTTGTTTTGTTTTAAACCAATAACGTTGGTAAAGATCTTAGGAAAAGAGTAAAGCTTATAAAGGAAGTCTGTACCTGAAAGTTTCATCTTTCCTCCCCTACTTCCCCCCCCCTTCACATCACTTGTTCTTAATAAAGTACAATTCCCTGCAATATTTGCCCCTTAAAAAAAGCTGGCATTACCATATTCATGTCTACTAATGTTTAGCTCACCTGCCTAAAATATTTATCCTAACTCAGATTCCAGTGTCACCTCTTAGATTAAGCAGCACTGGCATTAACAGGGTAAAATGAGAACAAGCATCGTAACTTTTTCACTTTCAAATTTTAACATTAGTCTTGTATTTGAGTGTTCTGACTTGGCTTCTGAACAAGGAATTTCCTACAACATCTACCCAGAGTACGGGAAAGGTTATTGTTTATATTAACTACAATGGATTAAAGGATGGTCCTTAACTCTACAGATTAAATGGAATAAGGACTTGGAATTCTGGTTCAAAAGAATCCCAGAAAGGGCTTAATATTTACTACATAAACCTAGGCAACATGTCCTAGTCAAAGGCAGAGGCCCTCAGGAATCAGTACTTTTCATTGCATGTTGTATCTTCTCTCTCAGGCCCTTGCATTTCAAAAGGTTCAAATTGTGCTGGATCTAAAGAGAGACAAACAATTTTTACCTTAAATCTGCAGCGTGGTGCATGAAAGGAGGTGCATCTACACTGGGTGACTGAGTAGCAGATGCTGCCACAAACCTTGTGCTTATGCTAATTTAGAGGTGAGTTACTTGGGAATAGCTTGGTATATAAATACCATGCAGAACTGTGCAGAGCAAAGACATCTTGAGTCCTGATCTAAGCAGAAATTCAACTTCACCACTTTTTGAAGTGCGGCAACAAGTAGGTGGGAAGCCACATTCCCCCCCTGGGGAAATCATTCCTATACAGGAGAAAGCTCACTACGGGCTTTAATTGCTCAGAGTACCACTTCTTCAAAACATGTGCCACATACATGTCCTTTAACCAAGAATTCAACACTCACAAGTGCTAAAGGTGTCTCAGTTTCTAATCTGTAGCTGTGCCCTCTGCTGCAGTCATAAGCTGTGGGCAGCTATTTTTAGCACAGCAGCCTGGAGTCCCATTTGATGTGTGTTGTGTTGGAAGCTGCTTCACTGATCAGAATGATAACTGTGCCACACACAAGGAGCGTAATTTCCCTCTTCAGACTAATTAAATGTGTCAGGGGAGGTTTCTGAGAGCATCTAACTGCATATCAAATGAAGGCTATCCATCTTCCTTTGCAGCTATTAATGAATCACCATTTAGACACCTAATAAACCTGCACATTAAATTCTAATGTCACCCTGCTCCTTTCATTAACCTGAAGCACTCTACTGGTGAAAGAACCTATTCTTCTAATAGGCACCACAGTGCCTGATACTCCCTGATCAGGTTAAAACCCTGAATCTGGATCTGCAATCTCAGAGCTGCTCTAAGTGGTAATTCCACCTTTACTATTTATCACAGCCATGCAACTGCTCTGCAACTCTCTTCTCACTCACTGACATATGTAATTCTCTGCCCTGTTGCTTGTTCCATAAAAATGCTGTCTGGCACTGTAGCTTTATGGAAAATAATGTCTGTTCTCCATGTAAATGCCTCAGACACCTTAAGCCAAAATCCTGTAGGTTCATTATATATTGCTATAGTACTTGTTACTGTATCCCTCGACTGGAATTCTTGCTCCTGTTTCACTGACATCCACTTACACCCATGAGCGGGCAGCTTTTCCTCCCCTCAGTCATGCACCTAATCACCCATCCTCCACAGCTGGCTGGCCACCTTTATCATTTCTCAGGTTGTTAAGCATAAAGGAGGCAAGTTTAATCACGAGTCTTCTCACAGCTCAGAAACTGCAGCTCTGCACGTTTTGGTGCAGATTGGCTAAATGTCCCTGTTGCCCCCTCAGCTCGGGCAGTGGGACTCCCAACCCTCTTAACCTGTTCACAACTAAACCCCAGGACATTACGACAGTTTCCCATCTACACTTCAGTAGTGATTAAGTAGAAAGGAGATCAGAATTGGTTTTCCTGAGAGCTGTGCTGCTTGCACGTTCACTATGACCAGCAGCAGTGATTGTGCAGGTTCCAGAGTGCTGTCCCACCCATCAATGCACTGACCTTTATTGACCTCCTGCCAGGGAACACCACCACTCTGTCTCCAGCAATGATCTTATTTACACCTGGAGCCACAGGTTAAAGGCTAATATGGGTTCAAATTTGTGATTACTAAGTCAGCTTGTTTGCTGGATTAGATATTTACTAACTCCACAAGAGAGGATGCCAATAAGCTGTTTCAATTGAACTGTCCATTGGTAAAATTTCTATCAATACAGGCTGGAATCAGAAGAGGAACACAAGCAAATCTCCCAGTCATCAAAGCCTGTCAATTGATTATTTTTGGAAGCTACAAGTGAACTGATGTTGTCACGTTATTCTAAAACTCGGGGCAACAATAATTTATCGTAAATATCAATTACACATCAGTGTTTTCTAGCAGCTGAGTCATCAAGCAGCTATACCCTCCAGAACAAGCTAACTATACTATTAACTCACATATCATACAGAGTATGCTCCCAGGCATGCAGCCTCTGTAGACATCTCTGGGAAGTGCTTCCCTGGAACAGGAAAAATCATGCTCATCTCAGGAAACACATGCAAAGATGAGGTTTATCACAGCAAGCAAAACAGGGGAACTCACTGTGAATGAAGCAGGGTGGTGACAACAGCCACCCAGTGAGCATCAGGCACCACACTCACCAGGTCAGAGAGCAGCCCAAGAAATCTCCACAGCAGCTCAGGAGCAGGACTAGGGGCAGCCAGTCTTGCATCCATCCTAGGAATGCTAAAGGCCCTGGGCTGAGCTGAAGGAGAGCCCCTGGTGAGAGGGTTTGGTTGAGGGCCCAGATGAGGGGAGTGACCAAGGCAATCCAAGCCAGTAAGTGCCCCCACCTGCAGCCGCCTGCCTCTTTAACCCTCCACAAAGGGACACAAAGCATGCACTGTCAGGTGCATGGGGGATTAAATGAAACAGGAGCTGAATTGCTAAACCCTCTACATGATCTGTGTTGTGCTTTAAAGAGGCCATCACAATAGATTTTGCTGCTCCGAAAAGTTCAGCGCACTCATCTTGTCCAAAGGCACCTGGTCAGACACAGACATCTCCTGCTTTCAACAAAACCAGTCGTTGCTGGCAGAATGGTGGGTGAGGAACTGCATGATTCAGCACCTGGACACTGCCAGCACAAGAGCACAAAAGCCCCCCCTCACTCTGACAAAGACCAATAATCGCAGCTTCAAGATTGAAACTATTCCTGGACATCTCCTCTGTTTGCACTACAATCCTTCCCTTATTTCTCAGTCCCTCTCCTTCCAAGCCATCCCTGTGCCTCCTGCCCTCCTTTCCACATACGCCCACTGCTTGTTTTTCTGTCTGAAGGTCACTTCAAGAAGGCTGGATGCAGCATGTGGTATCACTGTGCTAAACTGCTGAAGCCAGCTCCCATGAGACAAAAGGAAACTTGGCAAAGTTCGGGACATTTCTCTCTTGAAATGAGCACATGTTCATTCAGAAGTCATGGAATCTGTTCAACTTAATTTTAATGGCTGCAAGGGAAAATAATGGACAGTGGTTGTTTTGCTGGTGGTGATGCTGATGTTTTTGTTTTTCTCATTTTACATAACAAAGTTGGCTTCTGGTACATGTAATTATTTCTATTTCCAGCCTGCCCAGTACAAGGTGATACAGCTAAACAAGATTACTTGCAGATGGTTTCTAAACTAAACTACAATGCTAAATGAAGTTAACTTACTAATGGAAACTATTAAAGCCTCTTGGAGCCCCCCAGGATACTGGAGGCATTTCAAGGTTACTGCACAGAGATTTGTAGAGAGGATCGGTGACTCCAAGGAGTGGGGAGCCCCCTGGGAGATACCGAAGGAGTCAAAGGAGTCTCAGTGACTCACAGAGCTTTATAAACACACACATTGCAACTGTGGCCAAGTATTTAATTTTGCCCGGTTGTGTCAGAAACATCTGTACCAGAGGGACATGTAAAGCCTTACATGGAGCACCAACACATGCTGTAAAAGATTTTAGTGGAGAATGTTCTGCTTTTTAAAGTTCACTTGAAAAAAACACACACAGAGCTGATGGTGGGATGCTTTCAATCAAGATTCAGCATTCACATTCGGATTTTCTTCTCGCCAGTATATCAGCTGTCATTTCTATCTAAAGGTTTCTGAAATTTGTGTATCAGAACTTGAGGACTGGAAGGTGGGTGTTGAAGGCATCTCTGCAGCCCAGGCTCGGACTGGGCTCTAATCCAGTACTTTCTGGTGGTAGTGGGCCCTTGTGCAGCTGAGAGATGATCTTGTACCAGCCAGATCTCCAGTTCAGACACGTAGGTAGCCTCACAAGACAACAGAAAATTAATTTTACTACTCTGCAAAGTCACACAAGGCATCTTTAGATAATGAGCTTTTCTCTAAATCCTTACCTGGGCAGGTTCTCTTAATAGCAGTCTTTAAGTGAAGAAAATCAAGCCTGTAGCAACTCCTGTCCTTTGGTGCAAGGCATCTGTCTGCTTGATGTTCTGCTCGGACAAAAACTAATCTCTGAAAAATTTTGTCTCAGCCACCTCTTGGAGTCCCATCTCCCCTCCCGTGATACCAAAGTTCAAGTTGTTCTTTCTCTTAACAGAGCATGGTGGAGTTACACACATTCATTGTAAGAAACATAGACATGATAACAGGGATTGGGAAAGCCCCAAAAGTTGAATTCATACAGTTCCAGAGTAAATGCATCCCAGCAATTTCCACATCCTCACTATGGACTTTTATGCAAATGCAAATTCTCCATTTATTGAATCTAGGTATATTATATATATTACCTTGGTATTTTGCCCTACCTGAGTTCCCCAGTGTATGCATTACTAACAAAGTTAATTAGAATGAGAATGGGTTTAGAGCTAGAAAAAATTATCTGACAGCACTGAAAATGGGAATGCTCTGTGTGCTATAAAACTTGGGAACTGCACTTCAGGGTGTGAATATTTCCATAAGAAAGCAATTACACTGATGAAACATGATCAGTAAAATAGCCTGAATAATTTGTGTATGTGTGGGGAAGGGAGTTCAGAGATAGGTGACGGGAACAGGAATGGATATTGTTATAGGAAGCAATTAGAAAATGTTCCTTTTTTTTGAGTTTGATGCTGAGCTACATATTATTGCTGTTATAAAGAATGGCCTTGGAATCCAAGACTGAGCTTTTAAAAAGTAGTTGATGTAACAAAAAAAATAACAGACTGGGGGACAAAACATAGCATAATGTGGTACACTTTCTCTTCCCTGACTCTCCTAAGATTGGGCAACATTATAATGCCAGCATATTCCATGACTCGAAAAATAAAACCCAGATGATTTTGCCATCACTGTTCCTGCCAAGAGACACATACTTCCTGCTCCTTCACTAGTCACCAGCATACTTCCACTCTGCTCTGCTCATGCAGCTGATAGCCAGGCGTGGTACACGTGATCCCCACGCGGCGTGTCAAAGGGAGCAGCCAAAGCTCCAGAGACAAAACAGCCCAGCTTTCCAACAACAGAGCTCTTAAACACAAAGTATCTTTGCACTGTGGAGGGGGGCTTGGGAATAAAATCCTTGTGCCACTCATTTCTATCAGAACAATCAATGGGTTAACCACTGAAAAATGCTGAAAATTAATATTGTTATGTTTCTGAGGAACCACACGCACTGACCACTCGGTTGGATGGCAGCACTTTGCAACCCCCAAGATATTTTTCATGGGGCTCGGCAGACCTGGGCATGGGGGATTTTACCAGTTACAATGGGTGAACAGGGGAGAGGTCTTGTTTAGAAATCTAAGACATGAAATTTTATTTCAGCTACGTTTTTCTTACATTATAAAAGACAGCTGTTTGTTTGTTTGGGTTTTTTGCACGCAAGTACTGAATTTCTTTTACACAGCAAGTATCGAATTCTGCACCATGTCTCAGGGCCCCAGAATATCAGGGTGCCTGGCAAAAATAAATGTATTTCCAAAACATGCAGGACCAAAACCCTGAGCATCCAGCATCAGGGCTTCAAGAGCACCCACAGGTCTGGCTGAGAAGGAGTTATCATGTGTTTCATAATTCACAGAAAAAATTCAATGAATCAGGGGACATTATTGCACCAAAAGCCAATGATGCTGCTTTTCAAAATACTACTCAAGGAAAACTCAGTGACAAGAAATGAAGTAAAATTACCCAAAGCAACATGGGAGGCTGACAGCAAGGTCAAGAACTGAAATAAAATATTCCAATACGCAGTCCAGTGCACATGTCTACTAGATGCTATTTCTACTTCATCATGGTTCACTAAAAGCACTGACAGAAGGGTTAAAACTGATGAGAGTAAAACAAATAAACATACAAAACCATTCCAAATTCTAATTCAAGAAGCTGCTCAGAAAGCCTTTGTGTGAGTGATAACATTTCCCTTTCTATTCTAGAAATTTACCTTATACAAATCTGCTTTATTTTAAAAAAAAAAATGCTGGATTTGATTTCACTGATGGTCTTGAAAATACAGAATTCCTCCACTAAACTTAGTGGCATTTAACCACATACACCTAGACACAAGATCAACAGCTAGAGAGGTTTCATATGGATACACACCACCTCTGTAGTATGAGTAACACTTGGAGCAGAGAAACTGCCAAAACTCAGCATGTTTCCAAAACTACAAGAAAAAGAAAGAGGATTTGGCACGTGTGGGAAAGTGTCCTCAAATGAAAACAAACCAAACCAAAACAGGAAAATGAAACCACTGTTTTAAACTGCAGAAGTGTACTGAAGGTGAGTTATATTTTATTTCATTAAAATATATTTTTAAAACATACTGTGTAAAAGAATTAGGATCCTCAATAATTTATTATTTACATTAACAAATTCCGTTTGACTGTTATTCTACAGATAGAAATGAAAAGTCTGCAGAAGGGAGTTGTATCAGCTTCTTCAGGACCAAGCAAGCCTCTTTTGCAAGAAACATCCAAAATGCATTCCTTCCCATTTCTATCCCTTCTGATTCATATTTGCAAACAGATCTCAAAAAGCTCAATGAAAGGTCATGTTGGCAAGTGTTGAACACTCATAGTGAGAGCCAGGAATTCCGAGTGCTCTGCAAGAGAGACCCTGAGGAGACTTGCACTAGCCAAGAGGCTGCAGAGTCCAATCCCACTCTTGCTCCCACTATCCTATCTCTGCTGAATCCATGGCATTACACGATAACAAGGTCTGCACCTGACCCCTCCAGGCAGATCTTGGAAAGCTAGACAGACTCCTCGAGAAAGGTTGGCCGTGGAGAGAGTGTTTTTCCACCGCTCTAGACACACTACAGCTTATCAGTCTTTTTCACTCCAAATCCAACATAAATCTTACTGTGTTCCTTCCCAGCCCCTGGGAAGAAATATGCATAGGGAATTATCTCTCTGATGTAAACAACTGTAAGCACCATTCACATACGCTGGTCCACACGAAAAAGAAATTGCATCGAAGTGCTTGCCATAGCCTTGACCCTTCTTAGCAGAGCAGCTCAGCTTTCCCATCAGCCTTCGAGATTTGGAAATCGTACGGGTACTCAAACATCACGCACAGTCCATTGCAATGCCAGCTGCTGTCTGCTTTACTACTCCAGGAAAGAGCAGTCGCCCTTTCAGTGATTATATAAAAGCCCATGATTAAAAGAAGTAAAGCCGTCAGCTCATGTGTTGTGTTTGCTGGAGGCACTCAATGGTGTTTCTGACATCTCGTGTAAGGCACCAATCATCCGGTAGCTGAGCAAAAAGCGACCCACAAGACCTCCATTAAGCAACCATTTAAGAGGGAACTGACAAAGTTCAGCTGGTTTGCTTGTCTTCTTGCTTACGCAGCACGAAAAGCGTGGTCACGCCATCTGGGGACGTTTCTGTCGGCATCCTAAAAGAGGAAGCCTCAAGTTGCACTGCAAGCCAAGGAGCACGAGTGACAGCGTACTACAGCGCAAGCTTCCGATGGCTGCAGCAGTGACAATTCCCACAGACGTGGCAGAGGCCTCTGTTGCTTTGCTTTCACAGAAAACGAGTTTGCTGCCCACAGCGAAGCAGCTGCCTCCTCACAGCGTGTCTCCACAACACACAGCGGAGGACCACGCTGCAAAACCAGCTTTGCGGTGCACTTGCTGCAGCTTCTCTGCTGTCGGTCTTGTCTGCACAGCCTTATTCACAGAGATGCAATGCCAGAGATAGCAGAGCCTATGGATGAAGAGGTTGGCTGGATGCTGGCTGACTGTGTCACGGAGCACCCTCAGTCCAGAATGTCGGTCTCAAACGGGACCAGGTGGTAGTATGTCAAATTGGTGACATAAGCTGTTGGATCATCACTGTCTTCCAGCTCCGAGGTAAAGTCACTAACACTTTCGAACCTAAGGAGACATGAAGAAAAACCCAAACACCAAAAGGCATGAAGTCATCAATGTTCATTTAGGAAATCAAAGGAATTGGAAGAAAAGTATTAAGGGTGAAGTACTTAGAGCTGATTCCATCCACACCTCCTCCTCCTCACAGCCATGTGTACATGAGTAAGCCATAGGCCAATGAGAACCATGGTGCGTGCAAGCAAATAATCTTGTCACCCCTGACTTTTAAAGCTACTAGTGAGGAAGGAAGCAGCAAGTGAGCCTTGGAAGAGTGAGTCATGCAGCTGAAGTCCACATCCTTCTATTTTTCTCCCCCAGCATGTGGCAACAACACCAAATGTCTCAGTTCTCACACAAAAGTGAAAAGGGAAATGCCTTTGCTTCCCATGTGAATTTGGACTCTCACCCTTTCACTTCACAGGTACCTCCTTTGGGTTTGGCTTTTGTAAGAGGCCAAATGTGTAACAACAAGTAGGAACCTATGACTACAGTGTCCTTCATCCAGAGGACACTGTCCTCCCAATGGCACAAGACTTAGGTTTTGACAAGCAGAGAAATACCAAATACAAAGAGATTTTCAAATTTAGTTTTTCTTTTTTTTTGTATTTTCCTTCCCACTTTGCAACTCTGAATTTTTGCAAGGATTACCCACTGCCTTACATCTCCTCTCAACCAGAGGGCATCATCTTGCTAAAACATACACTCTCCTCAGTTGTAGTCATTTTCCTTCCAAGGAGGCTTGAATTTCTGCAGTAAGAAACATTATCTTCTTCCTAGATAGTCTGGCACTTAAAGGCAGTCACTGCAGGCCAAAGTTTAAATTTCATTTCAGTTCTAGAAAAGGATTTGAAGGACAGTCAAGTTTCTTTCTCTCCTTAATATTTTGAAAGAACTTTCATTCACTCTGATAGAATGAAAAATAAAGTGAAATAGAAACTGAAAAATTGCACAAAATGGAAAAAGAAATCCTAACCTAGCTCTGACACCTTTTTAGGTGTCATACATTCTGGCATACCTGAATGAATGAATACATACATTTAGGTGGCATACATTCTGGTATACCTGAATGAATGAATACATACATTTAGGTGGCATACATTCTGGAGTACCTGAATGGCAGATGGACAGATGAGCTTTAGCATAACTAATGTTTAGAACTGCATCTCACTAACACACAAACTAGTTAGACTCTTTAGATAAGTGAGGCAACTGCAGACATCCCTCTAACCTCACCCTAAAGGGTGACCTAAGAGTCAGGTATTTCAGAGGACCCAAAGAAGAGGGGTAGGATAATCAAACAGATAAATCTCCCACTCTTCCCAAAACTTTATTTATAAGCATCCTGGGTTATTGGATAGCCTGGTCTATACATCCTGCAACGTATGACCCCAGTTCTGTCTTTTCCACACTCCAACCTGGTCTTTCTCATCTCTTTTTTTTTTTTTTAACTATGACAATTACAACATTTTTCTCAGCAGAAACTCATGGATTTTCTCCTGCAGTGCTGTTGCTGTGCTCTTTACTTTAAATGAAACAGAAATGAGACTGAACTTTGAATGTTTATTACCCTCATTCCTCTATTCCCTCCAGGCTGTTTGCTTCCCTGCATGTGTGGGAACATGTGCAGAAGGGAGTTGATTTGATATCTTGCAAACACTTCACAGGTCACGTTGTGCTATCTTATGCATGGCCAGTGATCCAGAAACAACACATTATGAAATACCAGTGGGGCAGACAGAACGAAGGAAGTGGAAGAGGAATCAAGAAGGCTACTCAGATTCTGCTCTCTTTCTCCTGTCAACAGCATAAAACTAGATTATTACAACTGAAAGGTCCCATAGACTATGTGGTTCTTCAGGATCACTGGTAGGTTACTACAAGCAGGATGGGAGGTACAAAGCAGTGGCATTCAGATGCTGTGGTTAAGCGGGAAGCTCTCCTTGCCACCAAAAGGGACGTATGTGCACAGAAGTCTGCAGAGCACCATTCTAGAGTGCTCATGAAAAACCAAACCCAGTGAATAAGGACTATTTACTGTAGTTAGCCATGTACAGGACACTCAACAGGCACAATACTTTTGTACTGTTACCAACAGGTCCTCTTCTCAAACTAAACTCTGCAAGCTACTACGGACCTGTAGGTTCCTAAATGCCCAAACTGCTGCCCTTGCTATTTTTACCTCAAAGTACCTTGACAGATATAGTGTCTTTCAGAAGAGCCTTCTTCTTGTGCTTTAAGACAAACCTCTTTATCATTTTAACCTCTGTTAATGCATTAGAGTTGCTACTTGGATTCACCAGGATGAAGAGGGAAACAAGGTACATAGAAGCTAATACTTGGACAGGCATACCAGGTAAAAAACTAGTTGGGTGGCCAGGCTTAAAGAGTCAGTGGTGGTGAATGAAGTTAAATCCTTTTGGTGGCCAGTCATAAGTAGTGTTCTCTGGGCTCAGTTTTGGGGCCAGTCTTGTTTCATATTTTATTAATAGTCTGGATGAGGGGATGGAGTGCACCCTCAGTCAGTTTGCAGGTGACACCAGGTTGGGTGGCAGTGTCAATGTGCTGAAACGGAGGAAGGCTCTACAGTGGGATCAGGACAGGCTGGATCAGTGGGCCGAGGCCAGTTGTATGAAGTACAAGGCCAAGTGGTGGCTCCTGCCCTCGGATCACAACAACCCCAGGCAGCACTAAATGCTGGGTCAGAGTGCCTGGAAATCTGCCTGGCAGAAAAGGACCTGGGAGTGCTGGTCGACAGCAGCTGAACATGAGCCAGCAGTGTGCCCAGGTGGCCAAGAAGGCCAATGGCATCCTGGCCTGTATCAGCAATAGTGTGGCCAGCAGGACCAAGAAAATTATTGTCTTCCTGTACTTGGCACTGGTGAGGCCATACCTCGAGTCCTGTGTTCAGTTTTGGGCCCCTCACTTCAAGAGAGACATTGAGGTGTTAGAGCTTGTCCAGAGAAGGGCAACAGAGCTGGTGAAGCATCTGGAGCACAAGTTTTATGAGGAGCAGCAGAGGGAGCTGGGGTTGTTTAGGCTGGAGAAAAGGAGACTCAGAGGGGTCCTTATCACTGCCTAGAACTACATGAGAGCAGGTTGTAGCAAGATGGGGGATGGTCCCTTTGTTGAGGTAACAAGTGACAGGACAAGAAGAAATGCCTTCAAATTGCACCAGGGGAAGTTTAGATTAGATATTGGGGAAAAAGTTCTTGACTTGAAAGGGTTATCAAGTATTGGAACGAGCTGCCCAAGGAAGTGGCTGAGCCACTGTCCGTGGAAGTATTTAAAAGAGGTACAGATCATAGAATCATAGAATGATTTGGGTTGGAAGGGACCTTAAAGATCACTTAGTTCCAACCTGCCTGCCATGGGCAGAGACACCTTCCACTAGACCAGGTTACTCAGAGCCCCATCCAGCCTGGTCCTGAATGCCTCCAGGGATGGGGAATCCACAGCCTGGGCAATCTGTTCCAGTATTTCACCACCCTCACAGAATTTCTTCCTAATATCTAATCTAAGCCTACCCTCCTCCAGCTTATGGCCATTTCCCCTTGTCCTATCATTACATGCCCTTGTGAAAAGTCCCTCTCCAGCCTTCTGGCAGGCCCTCTTGTAGGTACTGGAAGGCTACTATAAGGTCTCCCCAGAGCCTTCTCTTCTCCAGGCTGAACAGCCCCAACTCTCTCAGCCTGTCTTCACAGGAGAGGTGCTCCAGCCTTTTGATCAAGATAGTGGCTCTCCTTTGGATTTGCTCCCACAGGTCCATGTCTTTCTTGCGTAGAGGGACCCCAGAGCTGGATGCAACATTCCAGGTAGGGTCTTACCAGAGCAGAGGAACAGAATCCCCTCCCTTGACCTGCTGGCCACACTCTTCTGATCCACCCCAGGATACGACTGGATTTCTGGGCTGCAAGTGCACACTGCCGAGTCACAAGGGAGTTAGGAGCACAGTTCAGTAGTGGACTCGGTAGTTTTGGGTTTACTCAATGTTAAGTTGGACTCAATGATCTTAAGAGTCTTTTCCAACCTAAATGATTCTAGGATGCTTTTCATTAACTCACAAGTGTAACCCCAGAATAAACATGGCATGAGAAAACAACACAGCTCCTCTCATCACCCTAAGTATGAACAGCACCTGAGTGGATCTCCTCCTATTTAAGACTAAGAAGCACAGGGGGAAGCATCTCCTTTTCCTATCAAGATTATGTAATTTTTCTGGAAAAAAGTAGTTATCTAATTATGCTGCTTTTGCATGACCACCTTTAAAATCTCTCCCATAGACTGCAAGAGGCTTGTGACAGTGGCAGCACCATTCTGAAAATGCCCAGCTAGTACTGGAATGAATTTTTCAAAAAGGCAGCTTATCCAATGCCACAGCCTCTGCTGCTGGCCTGGAAGACAGAAGTGCAAACAGCCTTGGCAGGGAAGGCACCTCTGTAATGAAAACAAAGCGTAAGCTCAAAAGCATTTATTTACCACCTTTCCTTTCCAAAGGATTGCGGACTGCTCTCCAAGAACCACTCATAAAAGGACTATTCATGCCACATGGATGCTGAGCACGGTGGCTTCACCACATTTTGCAACAGCATGGTAAACTGCCAACTAAAACCGGAGAGAAAACGAAGGAAGCAGGAAGGAACTACTTCGGAACAGCAGAGTAAGCAACTGCAACTTGGAAAAATGTTGTGGCTTCTTTTGCAACAAGTATGAGACTTCTCAGCTGATGGATCACTGGGCAGGTAGCGCTGCAGGCTACAACAGCTGACCAGTGCAGCAGGACCTCTGGGAATGAACACCACCTGCTGAAGCTTCAAGTGCTTCTTTCCAAAAAAAATACAGGTTTGCTTTGCAAAATGTCAAGTTCAAGTACATCAGCAGCCAAAATTCAGAAGTCAAACAGAGTTTAATGTTGCTGATGAGAAAAAATTCCAAGCTGAGGGTACACAAGTCCATAAGGAATTAAACTCTGATTTCAGAATAGAAAACACCAATCCCATAAATCCAATTTTACAGAGGTCAAAAGGGAACGGCATAGGATTTTGGAAGATTTTAAAGTTTCCTTTCTGGGCCACTAACCTACACTTAAAGCAACACTATAGAAAATTTCTGCTTTTAAAAAAAGTTCAATTTTTACAAAATAGCTGTGCTACATTGATGCCACTATCTCCTGACTATTACCTCTTGTCTATAAAATACAGCTACGGAATTTCAGGCCACATAAAACACACATCTGAAATTTATTAACTTCTTGACTCGACTTCTTGTCCTTCAGGAAGTCAAACCATAAATGCACAAAGTCAGGCTGTTACCCAAATTTATTTCTTCCACCACAGTTCCTGGGAAACCATGCCCACCACACAGCTTTTATCATATTAGTGCTTTCCAGCCTTAATAGTCTCTGATTTCAGTGGCATGCCACTTAGATGAGGGCAGTTTCTGATCCTACGCCAGTAAGTTTTGCTGGCTACAGCACATTTTTCAAATAAAAACTAGTTTTTAAGTATTTTTTTTAAATTTCTTTTTAAACAATCAAAATAAGAAAGGAAAAGGCTTTCTTTTGTAACTTGCTGTTATTTGTCACTCTCAGTACTAAAGAGTGATCCATTCTGAAGTATATCCACTTTAATTTCCAGACAATGGCATTACAGAATTACCTCTAGTGTGCCGTTTCAGCCTCATTAACACCAGCTTATAAACTAAAATGCTGTTAGCAAGGTCAAAGTTCAAAATACTAAGTTATAAGTTAATAGAAAGACTTCAAGAAGAGACACTGTAGCCAGAGATGCTCTCCAGCTGCTGATAAAATCTTGTCAAGCTCCAAACCTTGCTACAGACTGGCAATGGCCACATTTCAAGTGTGGCAAGACTGATCACTGCATTCAAAGATAATGAATCCAGAAGGCTTTTAGTATTCTGTCTCCATCATTTTGCCTGGTCTAATGAAAATCAGGTCAACGTTTCTCAAAAATATTTCAGTGCTTCACTAACTGAAGCCCACTGAAATATCAATCACCTGCTACAAAAGAAATCTGTGCAGATTTCCATCAATACCCATTAAGCCACTGACTTAAGACCTACATGAATCACAGAATCGTTAGGGTTGGAAGGACTTCTGGAGATCATTCAGTCCAACCCCCCTGCCAAGACAGGGGCACCAAGAGCAGGTGACACAGCAATGTGTCCAGGTGGGGTTTGGAATCTCCCCAGAGAGGGAGAGTCCATGACCTTCCTAGGCAGCCTGTTTCAGTGCTCTGCTCTCTGAAATCTAAAGAAGTTATTCTATACGATGAGGTAGAACTCCTTGTGCTTTGGCTTATGGCCATAAAAGCCTTCTGGTTACAGGTCTCTGACCCCAGAACACCAACCTGCACCAGAAGCAGAATTTACCAACAAAACTAGTCTAACTTTCCTTGCCCCTAACTAAATGCACTTGCTTCACCAAGTCCCAGCTGAGCAGCTGCTGAGCTCTGTTCAATTTACATTCAGTGGTGTGTTCCCCTCTGAGGATGGTGTCTTGCTTCCCAAACATCCTACTACCCTTAGTAGTAGGATATGCCATTTGTAGGGATGTTTGAGTTTCCAAATTTGGACTCAAAGCAGCTCTCATCTCAGCCATTAAAGAAGGAAAAAACTCTCACCTGTCAGGATCCCTATGACAACCGCAGTTCTTTTTCCATACATAGAGGATTGAGCTCTTTGGCATCAATCATTCTCCCATTTTATCCCTTCTAACAAGAAATTGCTGTGAAGTGTTAGCAATCAGGCCCAGTAATCTTTAGCCAGTCAGAGGGACAGCTGTACCAGTCTTGCTCTTAGACAGACAATAACATTTTGCCAGAGGGGTGGGAAAGCTACAGGTTATTCATGTTCAAACCCCACTTACAAGTGTTCTGCTGTATCTACATCCAGGTGCTTCTCTTTTCCATTAGGTATACTGTGGTCAATGACTATTGTTTCAGTGTTGGCTAAACAAAATCCATTTGATCGCATGATTTCTGTCGGGAGAAGAAAGAAAACAAGATGAAAAATTTTAAAAAAAAAAAAAGCTGGAAACCAACTGTGTATCATATGTATTGCCACGGCTATGAGCTGAGACGTGTGCATGACATTGAAAATCTGCACGTGAAAGCAGGAATGAAGATTTGGGTTCTTACATCTGCAGACTGCCAGTGCTCAAGCAATTTTATTCACTCCATCAATTCATGACACAGAGCATCTGAAGCAACTAGCACAACCAAAACATAATTGTATTTTTCTGAGACAGTCCCAGTCCTAAGCCAGTTAAGCAAAACAAAAAAGACAGAAAGAAGAGAAATATAAAGTGACATTATGATTTAATTTAACCACTACCTTTAAGTCATGTAAAGCAATATCATGTTTTACACTGCCTTTAGCACTGCTTATTTGTTTCTCACTGTGTAAGAAGCGTCCAGAACAGAATATCTAAAATTTACACCTGCTTCCACTGACTTACTACCATGCGGAGAACTGATAATTAAAGAAGAGTATTTGATGTGAAGGAGAAGTTAATCCACATCTGCATTGAACAGAAAGCCAACACAACAACCCTAACCCTAACCCTAGTCAAGCCATGAGGATTTCTTTTGGTCACATAATCTTAGATTAAGCTAGAAACAGCACAAACCAAATATACATATTTTGAAAAATCAACAGTACCTTAAGTAGGATGGCTCTTGATTAGCCTCGAGGTACAATGACCCTGTGTTACAGCCTTGCATTAGGAGCACAGCAAAAGGAAATGAGCCTTTGGCAGAAAATATGGTAGGCAGAAAACCACAAATTTCAGCTATTTATACAGTTCAGGAAACGAACAGGAGATGAGACAGGTGAAAGGAGGTAATTTCTTTACATTTACACACTCCTACATTAAGGTAAAGCCAGATCTCACTTCCACCTTTTTCTTGAGTCATCTTTGACTTTCAGTCTATACATTTGGGGTTTGTAAAAACGCTGAATCCCAGCAGAATCACATTTCACATTACTTATCTTGAGCCAACATTGTCCTGTAGAGTAAGATTTACACCATAAATTCAAATTCAGCTTTCATCTGAGAGGGTGGCCCCTTCCCTCTTCCCCATTACCAACCACTCTGAGCAGGACCATGTGGGGGACAGGGGGTTTTTTAGTGAATACAAAACATTTTTGCCTGCTTTGCTAAGACTGCAAGCCACGTAGAAAGCTGCACTATGACTAACACGAATGCCAGTGTTTTCCCAGTGTCCTTGACATGACCTAAGAGCTACAGCATTTCACTGTGTGAACTCCTTTACACATTATCATTTACTGCCATCTACTGACAACGCTGCCAGGCACCGAACCGCTTCCAGCGTGCAACATTCACACGAGGAAAATACCAATTAACATCAAACTTCCACCTATATTCTCCCATTCTTTGCAGCAATCACTTCAATGGTAAAACTAATTGCCACAAGATGCTTTTGGATAGCTGCATGGGTAGGAGAATCTTCCTCCAATTAATTAGGCATAACTCATCTCTACCAAAATTAATTTAGAATTAAACCAAAACATGTTAGCATTCAGCTAATGTGGTTTTCACAGCTCCTCTACATACAGGCTGGCAGGAGGGCTCCATCAGGCAGGTCCCCTTGCTCTGAATTTAGGTTCACTTTGAGTCTTCTCTCTGTTGTACCCACCATGTGCCATGTTCGGTCACGCACACACAGATTAAACTTGCCCTGAGGGGATGCACACCCTCCCAAAAAGTATATGAAACTCTTCCAAAAAGCTGACTGGCCATTAAACAGATACATCATTCCTACCAAAGAAAACTGATTGCTAAACACTTTATGCACCTTGGAGGACTATGTAGTATTTCACTACAAATAACTCTCCCAGTAACCTCACCTTGTGATGCAAAACCAGCAGCTGACATCATGCTCAAATAAAATGTTCCAATATAGAAACACAAAACCAGGCACACCAGAAGTTCACAAACCTTTTAACGATGACCAGTAGCAGATGAAGAGGGGAAAGGTTAAAAGAATAGGCAAGGATAGAGTAGTATTGCTCTCCACTGTCCCCACTAGCAATCTGTGGTTTAGGAACTTCCTGTGTCTCCACCTGTGACAGGTCTCAATGGACTTTTCCTCCACTTGCACATCTAATTCCTTTTTGAAGTCACTTATGCTTTCAGTTCCACCATATCCTATGACAATGAGTTGCACTCCCTAACTATGCTCTGTATGGAAACACAACAATATTGTAACTCTTCCTTTGTTTGCTTAATGCCTGTTGTCTGTCAACAATCTTGGAAAATCTATAGCTCGTTTCATGAGAAATACGGGGTAATTGCCCTCCTATTCACAGCTTTGTAGACTTCCATCACAGCCCCACTCTCATCTCTTCTCACAGGTAAAGCGTCTTTCTTTACTTAACCTCTTTCTTGGAGAAGCTGTTCAACAGCTTGAATTCTTACCTTTTATTTTTGTAATTTTAAATTCTATCTTTTCTGAGATGGAAAGGCCAAAATTGTGCACACTGTATTCAAGATGGGGTTGTGCTCCTCTCCTCTGTTTTCCCCTCCTTTCCTAGTAATATCTAATATTCTCACTGCTGGCTTTGCTCACTGCTTGGCACTGAGCTTACATTTTCATAAAACTGTATCAATAGCCTCAAAATCTCCTTCCTAAGTGGTGACAGCAGCATTATCACACGTGACAATGTGCAGTAAGGACTGCATTTTCCTCACTCTATCACCTGAATGCACGTTGCCTAGTATGTCAAGGCTAATTATATGCTCTATATCATAAAGTAGACTATTGAGAACTATCTTTTGAATTACTGATAGAGAAAGAATAAGGGGAACAGCAAATAAAGTGTCACTCTGTAATTCTTGTGTCAACCACAGGAAACTAACAACTCTTACCTGATATTTTAACTGGACTTTGAAAGCTTGGCTGAATTTTATGGACATTGTCATTTTTTAGAACTTGGTCCAAAGGAGATCTCTCAAAGAATGTGAGGACAACTTCAGATCTTGAATACTTAAAAAGAAAGAAAAAAACCCCAGACATAATTTTTTACCAGTAGTTTGCTTTGACCCTCTTCTCCCTTTCCAGCCCTTTGTAGTAGGACAGGAAGACCTACTACAAGCAACAGCTTGGAGGCATCAGTACACAGTTCTGGCACTCAGCATTTCTCCAAGATACTCAATAAATTGCTGCTTCTTTCAGAGTTTGGCAAAGCCCACCACTTTCTAATCTGCATGTCACCATAAAGAGTCAAGCAGGGCTAAATTGGAACTTGGCTTACTCACCTTCCAGGGCATGTTTATAATAGTCTTCAGAAGCTTTTCCACTTCATTAAGTCTGGCTTCTATATCATGGGCTTCTTTTATTGTGATGAGCCCTAGAAATAAGATAAACAGACCATAAGCATAGACAAAAGCACACTTACACACATTTCAGCAGCCAGAAGCAGCCACTCAAGACATGGAACAACCTCAAATGTGCCTCCCTGAAATGTCTTTAAAACCAACTGATGACAAAGCATGCACCCCAAACTGAGGTGGGTGTACTTACAAGCAGAGTTGCAAGCCTGACACAAACTCAGCTGTTTATGATCATATTTAGGATTTGCAAGACAAGCAGAAGTAGAACCACCTACTCCCTCACCCACAGTTTTGCTACACAGCATTCCCAGCAGTGATTATCAAACAGCCTGTTTTCTGCTTCCAAGAACCATTATTCATCCTTTTTTTTCCTCCTGTCAATAAAAAGTAAAAGAAAACCCAAGAAAACAAAAAAACACAACCCACAGATAAGAGGGAAAAAAATAAATACAAGCTAAACAAAAGGCTTTGAGGGCAGTTTTTTATTTCTCTGACTGTAAGCCTCAGTGAATGGCACAAGGAAAATTTCTCAGTATCACGTTCTTCAAGTGCAAGACAACTTTTTGGATATTTTTTTATATATATATAATCACTGAATTATCACAGTACTCCAGAAGGGATTAAAATGGAAATTTTACTGTCCACTGTCCAGAATGATGGCTTAAAATGCAATTTTGAATTGCTCAGTATGGCAATCTTCAACTGTAATATTGTATTTTGTACGAATAACCTGCAGGACACTTGTAACTTCCCCCTCCTCTAGCAGACTGAGCGAAATACAGCACAGGTTATACACATGTACAGGGAATGTGAGGAGAAGTAAACCCCAAAATCTCGCCCCTCTAGTGAACCTTTTATTTCTGGTATTTGCAACTACTTTTTCTAACCCAACCATCAGCCTCTGCATTTATGCATCTTTTCCAAGGAGCAGGGTACACACATAAAAATGAAATATCCAAGAGAAATGATTAAATTCAACAAGCCACACCAAACAAACAAACCTGACAAAAAGCTGGAGCAGGAAAAGACCAAATAAATCAAAACCATCATAACTAAAAATCTGCAAGGCAGTCTGTGAGAAAGCACTTGAATATATTAAAACTGTGTTAAACTTCAGTGCATCTCCATCTCCCTATTCAAAGGACAAATGTCCAGGAAGAACCATCAAATGTGCACAGTGTGGAAACATCCACAGTTTCAGTCTCCATCAGTCCTTGTTGTTTGCTACCAAAGAGATACGATCCCATAGAGACTTTCCACACAAAAGTGTGACTTTGAAGCTGTCAGCTCTCCTCCAGTTACAGCTCTAAATAAAACAGAGATTGTCTCCAAAGCAACCGGCTTTCCTTGATGGTTGTCCCACAAAAGTAGCCTGTTTGTATAAGCCTTTCTATTGCTCAACAGCCCATCATTTTCCAGTTTTTTCAGCACTGCTATCACCTCACCCCAGTACAACTTGTACCCTCTTCTGCCAGCAGAGCAATGCATACCTGCAGGTATGTAAGGCAGTGTGTGTTTTGCTTTGAATGGTTACACAGTTGAGTAGCTTTGCATGGAAATTCCCTGAAAGGCTGTAAATGAGAATAAACTCATCTGCATGAGTCCACAGACTGTGTATCAGCTGGGCTGTGACTGACATTACAGACCTGAATTGCAGACCAGCACCCTTCATCTTCCCAACTACTGGGTGTGAGCAGGTCTGGGTGGATCTGCTTCGCCCCTCCACAAACACATCCCCGTCCCACATCTGAAAGAATGTTCAAACCTTTCAATACAAGTGGTTTCTTCTTCCCTAAAATAAAAAAAACAAAGGCTACCAATGGCCCCACGGTTCAGATACCCACCAATGATGTTAGGAACCTGCTGTTGCCCTGCTGTAGCACACATCAGAGAAAACAGGACCAGCCACCATGGTGCCAGCTAGCGTGGGGTGTCGCCACTTCTCCTGCTGGTCTTGATCCACTCTGCATAAATACTGATACAGCCAGAGCAGAGACCGCCCGATGGTGGCTCCCACCTTGCAGGTGAACATCTCATCAGGATTCAGCCTTCAACTGCTCCCTCTCAAATCTGTCCTTGATCGTGGACCCTTTCCCAGATAAGCATTTACTGTTGAAATCAGTATTTTAGCAGGAAGAGCAATACTTCCAAACAAATGAAGATATTCAGAGCGGGAGAGGGAGAAAAAAAACGGGGAAAAAAACCCACCTCCCCAACAACCCTGAGCATTCATCCTGTGAGGAAAAGCAGCCGAGCGGTCAGGGCTTTCTCTCATTAGTAATCAGGGAAAGCATCTGCAGCTCCACACGGCCTTTTTATGCTTCCCCGAGAAGTCAGACAAGGCTGTCAGCCTGTTGCACTGTCACAGATCGCCCCGTGGGAGGTTTCACAGCTTCTTCCATTCACCAGGAATTTCCAGCCCCAGTATATTTCCTCCTTCCAGCTCTTGGAAAGACACCAGCCATGCAAACAACCCACACTCCAACCTGGAAACTGGCACAGACAACTTGTAACATCTGACACAATAAAAAACCGTTTCTTACTGAAGCTTTTAGTAATAACAAAACCAAAAAGCAGACAGCGTAGGAAGGAGAGTAAGTGATACATCTGCCTGGACAGCTTCCCATATATGTCCTTAATGACTGCAGACACACAGCTTTGGGGTATAAAGCTGCTGACCTTAAATGAATTCCCCATAGAGGGAATTCAGTTTGGCCAGGCTAAAGCCTTCCCTTTCATACATCTACAGCCCAAATACACAGAAACCACTTGACTGGCTATATATATACATATATACTGAAACCTGTAATTCCTTCTGCAATTGCCACGAAGCTTGTAAGGCCCTCATTTATCTTAATTCTGCAAGTCTCTGTTTTTAAGAGTTAACAGATGCTCTTGTGGTTTTCAGTGAGTCATAGCCAATGATCCCACAATCCGAGGGACTGCTCCCAACCCCACAGCCACGCCAACCAGAGCAAGGCACGGGCTGCCCAAGCAGGTCCTGGTTCCCCTGTTTGATTCCTTTCAGCACTCGATAAGTGGCTGCTGTCATCAACCACAACACATACGTGCAGGGGGAACACTGTGGTTTCTCAAGGTGAAGTCTCTGGTGTCACTGGTTTAAGGTGCTCTCACCCTCCCCTGCACCTCATTTCCTCTCCCACACCACAACACAGGGCGGTCTCTGCGTTGCCAGCACAATTAGGTGAGCAGCAGGGAATACCTCAAACCGCTCTTGTCAAAGGCTTCACCTCAGGAAACCCCAGATGGCACAGAAGAAGAAGAAGGAGACTGCAGGCTAGGATGCCCCATTCAAGCTCCTTTCTCACCCAGGCACTATACTAAGTTGGAGCAGGAATCGGGATTTGTGTAAAGAAGAGTCATATACCCAAGTTTCTTCACTTTGTGGGGGTTTCTCCCCTGCCTGTCTTCTTTCCCCTGCTTGGAAGATTTGATGAGGCAGAAAGGAAAGAAAAAAAACAAAAGCCAGAGACTGATGTAGGATCTCCAGGCACTGGAAATGCCTGAACAGACAGACACACTTATATGCCAGCTGACTCTGCAGACAGAGCCCAGCACCCCTACCGTTCATTAACCCTGACACAAATGCACCACAAGCTGGATGAATCTGGAGTGCATGGCACCCACTGGCCACATATGAAGCATCCACACAGCAGCTACAGCAAGTCCTGAGGCTGTTCTCTCTGTCAACAGACCATAAATATGTGCCTAGCCTGTATTTCCATGGGGGGCTTTTACAAGCCAAGAGCCTTTACTCCATTTGCTGTAAAATAAAGATACCAGTAAAGCAACCAGTATCCTGGAACCAGTTGCGCTTTCTCCACTTGTTCAGTCATGCAACAGAGCTGAGCTCAGAGCTGGGAAATTTGTTAGTGAGGTCATGGTAAAAGGCTGTTCTCATGCCTTTTTCTCTGCCCTGGCCCTTGTCTGACTGCTAATGGAAAACAGGCACAAACTCCTCCCAGGAAAACTTTGCTCTCTGTCTTGTTACCCACACTGTTCTTGGACAATTCACTATTATTTCAAGTGATTTAAATGCTATAAACACCTACATTTATAGGGCTGGAGGTAAACTGGAGTCCCCCAGCTCCTTTTTTTACCACAAGCCCCATTGCTAAATACCACAGACTTCTAAGATTCCTTCACCCTGCACAGAGGGAAGCCCACACGCTGGTGACAGGAGGGATGACACCAGCACACCACCTAACCCAGGATGGTACTCCCCTGTACCTGGGAGATTGCCTTTAGCAGGGTTCTGCTGAGCGCACAGCCCCCACAACCTCATTCAATCCCTTTGACATCTTCTCTGCCCCTTTCCAGACCAAGAGCCCCAGGCAGAGTACTTAAGACTCAGTGAAAAGCATTTTCTTGCAATTTAAGACCAAGCGTAGGCAGCAGCTTTACGCAGAGCAACATGTGTATGGAAGAGCACTGTGCAAACGGCACCAGGGGGCTGCAGCATCCTTCCTGCTCTGGGAGCCTGGTGTCGGAGCAGCTGCAGGAGGCTGGGGGAGCAGGCCAGCAGCTGTGTACCTGGTATGCGGGCTCACTGCGTGGGAGAGGGGCCCAGAGTTGCAAACAGGCAGGAAACGAGCTCAGCGCCAGAGGAGAACTCCTGACGTAAGCACACAAGCCTTGGTAGTGCTGCCATGTGAGCCACCGAATCTGCAACTAATGACGACCCGAAAACCGCACATAAATGCACCCAGTGCTTCCACCATAGGAAGCAGGATGGGAATCGCAGCACGTGCTTTGTGGCTCATAATGAAATCACAGAGAGCCCCGGTGGGCAGCGTCCACAATGAGCACGTTGTCTCAAAAATCCTCCAGTGCCTTCCAAGGAAGAGACGGCTCATGCCTAACTCAAGTATGTCTCCTATGTCATCTCTCAATGAGGACACACAGAAGTTTTCTCTGGGGATGTGTTGCTATGTACAAGTCGCTATGTATACATCATCTCAAACTCTGGGCAAACCCTATTTCTCCAGTTTGAAGGACTGCACTTCATGTTTGTGGTCAGGACAGGACAAAGAATGCCCAAGAGATAATCTACTTTCTCAAAATCAGTTCAATATGTATGGGAGGCCGAGCAAGAGCAGAAGCCAAGGTGTGCTTTCTGAAGATGTGTGCAAGGTGGAATGCTGATGCTCCTAAATGCTCTGTATCTTAGGAAGTACATGAAGACAAGTATTACACTGAGCCCCTCCCATCTCATCCTCTCTCCATCCCCTATAGGAAGACTGCAGAGTAGGTATCAAAGAGAGAAAAGGAGCAACAAATAAATCTGGAGAGAAATCTTATTGTGATCTGCTAATCTACCCTGCAAGAAAGATTTAAAGCCTGTAGGTTCAGATCTTGAGTCCAGCCTTCTCTCTTTGCTCAGGCCTGCAAGCAGCAGTTAGGGACTTCAAATCTTTAGGGAAGACATATAAGTTGTCTTGCACAGGAGACTGCTACTCTGCTCTCTCTCCTGGCCAGACTATGTCTTCAAAAGGATATATGCCTCTTTTTTCCCAGTTACAGTATTCATTAACACTGCAGTGCTCAGTATTTTTCATCCTTTTCCCTCATTCCTCCTTTCCCTCAGATATGTACTAACCCATGTGCACACACAATCCAGGATGTAAATGGAGCAATAGGAGGACAGTCCCAGCTATGAGAGGGGATATACAAAATCACAGAATAATATTCAATAATGTTCAGGAAAAGAGTCTGATTTGCTTCATCCAAAGAAGGGCCAAGTCCAAAGTCAGGCTGCTAGGGACCATGTACAGTTGCCTTCTGAACAGACCCACAGAGAGCTATTCCACAGAAACATGAAGGGACTGAAGCTGCTCAGCTGGCACATGGATCAGGGCTGAAAGGGGGCAGATCAGCTCAGTGTTTTCTGCTACTCTGCTCCTCTGTTCTGCTTCCTATTTCCCCCCTCTGCTGAACTGGGCTCTTCTCAATACCACTTCAGCTGTCACCTTTCCCTGTTTCATGGCCATGATACCTCTCTCCTCCTAGCAGCTGCCTGAGTAGCGCCTCTGCTCCCTGCAAACTCACGTTCCCTCAACCTCACTGCCTGGGACCCATGGCATTGGCCCTCAGATTGGATTCTGAAAAGGCCAGAACAGCTCCCACTAACAGCTGACTCCTCTCTGATGAAGGAGAACAGGATAAAACGTTGCCAGAAGGGCAAAGGGGTATGTAAAGGCAGGAAATTTAAAAAAAACCCCAGCAGATGGGAGAGCTTGTTTCACACAACTTCTCTTCAGTAACTCTGCAGAAATAAGACCACAGGAATCCCTTACGTACAAAAATTTGATAAGAACCAGAGAAGGGTAGATAATTACAGGCAATCAGGGATAACAGATCTTCAATTACTAGAGACCAGGACTGTCAATTTTGTGTTCTCTGCCCGTTATTTACTCTGTCTTCTGCAGCATCTGGCTCTCATCACCAGGCACAGGATCCTGGAGCTCGCTACAGCACCAGTCTGACTTAAGTCTGGCAGCTCTAGAAACTCCTCTTTGATGCCTCTTGCCTACTTCTCCAACAGCCCTCCCTGGGACAGACACACTTGTGCCTTCCCCTTGGGGGGAAATTCATCATTCTCACATGACAAGCGTCACTGCAGTCTCTAAAGTCTTTACAAAGGGTTTGCTACTTATGCAACATTACTGACGAGATCCACCTTGGTGGCATTACTGAGGGGGCAGCTAAAAGGATGTGATGGAGTTGAAAAGAGGGGTCTAGGGAGATGGACTTTTGACATTTACTACATGTTGCACTGGCCTTCTTAAGCTTGATGCTGAGGAACAAAGTTTTTTAAAGAGGCATGAATACACAAAGTGCATATAAGTCACTCCATACTTCAAGAAGTTCCAGTACGAAGCAACAAGCATATTGAAGATCCTGAGATAAATCTGTTTGATGCAGAAAGAGAGAGAGCTTGCAAAACTCTGCCCACACCTAGCTCTAACACAGGCCATTTCTTCTTTTGCAGTTCATATGAAGCATATTAGGATAGGGAAAACTCCTGTCCAAACAACTGTCTCACTGAAAGTTGTCACCACAACCACCCGAGGACCCTGGCACACTCAAATACCAGTGCAAAGCAAGGAGGCAAGTTAACAGCTGCCAAGTCCAGACCCTCAAGATGATGGGTTTACTACACGTTGTATTATTAGTTATGGGATCTCTCAGGATCTCTGGAGGGGAGGTGGCACCTCTTGGTGGCAGAACTCAGCAGACAGGCTTTCCCCACAGAGCTCCCTGTGTCTTGATGCCTGATGAGCCACAAGAAAGGAAAGTATGTACAGGAAGCACGAGATAAAAGTGGATAAAGCAGTCAAAGCCTGATGAAAAATGTAAGCTCCTGCAACCATTTTTACTGCTGATTTCTTATCAGGTGAAAGCTGTCATGAAAAACACACCTCAATTTCCATCCCTTTCCATCAAAATCTTCCCCCACACATTGCCTTGGCTCACCACAAAAAAGCAACTTGTGTCTAGCTTTATAACAACAGAGTTAGCTTCAGTTATCTCCATCATGACCAATGAATCACGAAATTCAGCTAATTTAAAAAAAACAAACCCAGAAGCTACAAACTTCATTTTGGTTATGCAGTTCTGCTAGAGCTTGATAACCAAGAGCTGCATCCTTTGTCTACCAGACAGAAGCTCTGAGCAAGCTCCACTAATGAGCTGTTGACAATGTCAACAATGAAAAGAGCACAATAGATGCAGTGTATCTGTATTGTCACAGCACCCAAACAGCTGCTGTCTGTGGAAACCATTATGCTGCTTCTGTAGAGCTCCCTCTTCTCATAAATCACCCTCCCAGATGGTCTTGTAAAAAACAATAACAACTACAATGCAGCATATAGAAAACTAAGATATGTGTACGGCACTTGCAAGCAAACATAACATTCCTGGGCTGACCCTTCAGGAACTGCCTTCTGCTTTGTGCATGTCCTTCCAGCAGCAGCCCTGGAGGGGTTTGCTCTGTGCTTCCTGGTGCACAGCCACTCAGACACAGAAAACAGCTGCTCATCTGCTTCCTGCATGAGGCAACTGCACCAGAGGCAGGCACAAGGCTCAGAGCTCAGCACCAGTCACCTGACAGGGGCTGCTCAGGGGCTGCCGCAGGTTAAGCGACTACCTCTATGCTATGAGGCAAATGAAAGGTGCGAAGTTGCTGCAGAAAATCTACACCATTACTGGACAACTTCTATGGATGGACAGAAGTTGAGCACCAGCAAGGCAGAAGGAAAAAGAAAAGTTCTAAAGAGCCACAGGTAGCTACGGATGGCGGCATGCTGGTGAGGGAAACCTGAATGCAAAGAAAAGGAACAGAAATCAGCTCAAGGAAAAGCAACTTGGAGGGGCAGAGAGGAAATAACTGAAAGGAGAGCAAGGGGAAAAAAGGCCACAGCAGAGCAGAATGAGTCAGAGGAAGCATGGAAGGGAGGAAAATGAGCACTTTGGGAAGAGTGGCCCATTTAATAATAAAATAAACCTGCCAAAGAGTTTCTGATTTGGCAGCTCAGAACATCAGAGCAGGACCAGGCACAATAAGAACAGTGACATTTGAAGAGCATCTGAGCTTCTGTTCTGATGGCAAAGGCAACAATCAAGTGCAGAGGAGGATTGTCAGAAACCACCCTGCCAATCCAAGGGCAAAACAAATCCCAGCTCTGAAAGGCTGGTAACATGCTCTTTTGCTTTCCTGGTTCTGCACTTAAGGGGTTGGTTCTGCCCACACTGAAGTCAGAGGCAAGGGAGGTGTCTGACTGCACTGCAGGTGGATCATCTTAGACGAGAATCCCTCACAAGAAGTATTTAGAGAAAACTAAGAAGGGGTGGGGGGAGAATCAGAGTACTTTTCCAGGCTTATATCTTACTCCTGGTTTCTATTGGGTCTGCTGCAACTATTTCTAAATCATCAAATTTAAGGCAGCTTTTAAGTCCATAGTTCTGTCTTTCTCATAAAAACTGATTTAAATACAAAAGTTGTTTACTTTACATATAGAAACAGACAGTTCAGTAACATTAGGCTGTGTTCACTGCAGGAGTGAACTAGCCTGTGTTTTTCTCTGATCTTCTTTTCCACATTTGCCTAGAGCAAGGGACAGGCACATTTCAAAGACAAATAAAATACTAGCAAGTTACAGGTAACATTCCAGTGAATCATATTTAGTCACCCTGCAGGTATGCACATAAATAACCTTGTTTACCAGCTTACTATTGAGATGCCTTGTGTCGTTGAATGTCCTTGGCCTTTAGCATCACAGCACACTCCAGATGCAGAGTGTGCACTTTGCCACATGTTATTAGTTATCAAAGACAAGACCAGACTGTGTGAATGCCATACTCCCCTCTAGGACCTCCCCCTCTACTCATATCAAAGAAAGGGTAAGGTGAACAGCCACTGCAGAAAGTTATACCTCCCATGCTCTCCTCTGCAATCTCAAAGCACTCAGCAGCTCCAACAAATACAGAGGGGGAGAGCATTGTGGAAGTCAGTCCAAGAGGATGAGGCGTGAAGAAAGAAATGCTGTTGCTGAGCAAGACAAGGAACACACTCCTTCTAAGTATGAGCTGTTTGCTGAAGCCAGCAATAAAGGTAACAATCAACTCTTTCTAATATTGATTTTTTTTTAAAAAAACAACCTTCTTTCAAAAAATTAATAACATCAAATAGCTCCAGCTTTCACCCCTCAACCATATCCTTTCAATGTAACATACTGCAGCTTGACTGAGCTGTAGGATAATGCCAGTCCTTTTAATGCTCCTTAGGCAAATCTGTAGGGACTTTGGAGTCCTTCAATGTAATGCAAATGTGTTTGCAATACATCACCACTTCCTTCCTCCAGATAAAAGGCACAGCTGATACTCACCTTCTTTCAGAAAGCCCAAGATAAACACACACACACATATACAAACTCACATACATATGCATATATATTTGTATATATATTTGTAACACTCACACACAAATGTATATGACTAAATGCTAACACACACAAGAGTGGGCTTTTGTCAGGTGTTTTTGTTGTGTAAGTATATTGAGCTTCACTGTAGACAGCAGGACATCTGCTTTTAAACAGGACATTAAGAAAGCATGCTTACCCCATGAACTTTGTACAGATCAGATGTGCCCTACGTAACCTCCTCTTACACCCAAAGCTTTGCATCAGTGTCACTTAGTTAAATGAGATTTTCATGTTTCAACTTTGTCAAGTTACACAGGGCTGTGGCCAGTCAATTCAAAATGTTGACGAAGTGTTCTCTAGGCAGAGAAGCAGACTCTGCAAAGTAATTTTCTTTACAGCAGGAACAGAATAATTTTAAAGGGAGTATTACTGAAATTGTGACGCACGCTGTGACTGCTTAGAAACTACTCCTGATTTTTATTCTGTCACTGTTGCAAAGTTAACCCTCACCCTGTCAACAAGCTGAACAGCTCATCTGCTTATATTAGGTTTTGATTTTTCAAATCCTGGACTGATGCTTTGCTCATTCCCAATGCTACTAAAGTCAGTATGCCTGTTCCTGAGATAAAAGTAAGTCAAGGTTGTTGGCTCCAGGTCTTAGGCAGGGACTGAGCTGAGGATGGTTAATCTTTTCACAGCTGTTCATGCACTAATGGTGTATTCTACCTGGAACTGTCAAGTAAAGCCAGTGCAATGGACTATAATCCCATCTGGCTTGAACTGCACAAATAATGCCTTGGAGAGATGTGAAAATAGCTTAATATTTTGCAAAAAGCTGAGGCACGCCTTGAGACAGGAGAGGAACCACAGTCATTTGAGAGAGGCACTGAGGAATGAGAATGGCTTTAGGACAAGCAGTGGCTCCTGTGTATGAGGGATGGGGAGGGAGCATACACTGGGAGGGGCAGGAGGCCAGGGCCAGCAAAGATCTAGTCCATTTGTGGCCAGACCCAGCCAAGATGCCAAGCTAGATTTCAGAGCCCCATAAAGCCAACAAGAAGGACCCTCGGCACTCTGGAAGGTCAAATTTTAGTCACGGTGACCCTGACAGGTGCTGTGCCCTGCAGGCCACAGGCAAGCTTGCTCCAGACCTACCCGGCATCCTCAAAAGCTGGAGCCCAGGTGCCATATACACTTAAAGGCCATGTTACTTAGATAAAAATCACACTCTTGATGCCTGAGGACTTTATATATTTGTATATATATGTATATATTTTTCTATATTTGTAAAGTTTTATATAGCTGTATAGCTTCTCATATTTGATGTAGCAACTAGCAGTTTCTACCTCTGTGTTACATTCCTGAATTTCTGTGTTAAGAGAGCAACTAGAACATCTTGCTTGGGACTCATGTACCAGGACTAGAATAACAACATATTGTAGTCAAAACAAGACAGAAGACCCAGGGACCCTGGAGAAGCTCCAAGAAGGGAACATGACATGAAGATGATGATGGTGAAGGAATTAGGGGTTTTGAGACCTCCGATTCAATTCCAAGGGATAAGCCAAGGAGCAGACCTGAGGGAAGTTCTGAGGGTGGCAACAGGGTGGATGATTCTTGGGTTGGATGTAACCCTTAGTTAAGGTAACTAAGTAGTGTTATAAAATTAATAAGCACCCCCATGCATTGCATGAAAAGCTTTTCAGTAAAGAGCCTCACCCAGATAATATTGCCTCGAAAAGCTTTTCCTCGATTTTAGGCAACGCTCTGAGTACTTTATACAGGGCACATGCAAAGGGTAATAACTTTTCACATTACTTTAGATCCCTGGCCAGCAACCTAATTGCCTAAGACACTGTACGTGCCCGAGCTGAGAGGTGAGGGGTCTGGGATCCGCTATCACTCCCTCATTCCCAGCCTGCGACCAAGCAGGGGAAACAGCCCCGCTCTGGTACCCAGCGCCCGCGAGCATCTCCCACCAGGGGATGCGGGGCTGCCTTGCGTCCGTCCCCGCCGTCTGCAGAGGGCACTCGGGGGCTGCGAGTGGCGGCGGAGCTCCCGGGGCCGAGCTGCCACCTCCCGGCATCGGGAACGGGAAAGCCCAGAGCCCGGGAACACACGCTGGGAAGCGGGTTGCGGCTCCCGCGACCCAAAGAAGCTAAGATGAGGGAAAGGCACAAGCATTTTTATGTGAGGCACATAAAAAACCACAACCTTCTTCACCACCAGGGCGTAGGGATCTGGCAGGACAATAGAAGACTTGTCTCACTTTAAACAGCCGTCAGAAAACATCCTTGGGGAGTCAGTCAGGGAGAGACGATGCCCACTCGCAGGGAGCAGAGCCCGCTGTGACACACGGAGGGCCCATAAAATTAAGTGCGGTGGGTTTACACCGGCGTGGAGAGCCAGCCCCGAGAACGGCAAAACGCAGCAAGGGGGTCACACCAGCAAGGCGAGAGGCGAACTGAGAGCTGAGGAAAACTTCCCCATCCTGTCACGGAGGAAAACATGCACAGAATATCGGCTCCTCCCCGTTCCTGTTCAGTCAAATCATCTACGTGGTAACTCAACAACTGGGGAGACTGGAAGTGCAAGGCATACATCCATTTTCAGATGACCGGATGCTCCGCACCACTCCACACACTTGAAATGTGTTAGCGCAAAACACACAACTCCACGTAAAAAAAATAAACAAATTAAAACCAAGCCCCAAGACAGCGTAACAGGTACATTCTGCTTCTGTACAAATACACCTGAGCATGGGCAACATCCCCCGACTTGCGTTAATCCACTTCAGAATTTGGAAGGGAACACACGTCCCTAACCGCTGGTGCAATTCCCATTTCGCAGAAGTTATGCGAGGAATTATGCCAGCTCCCAGAGTCGCTCAGTCCCCTGGCAAGCGCTACAGCCGC
>VWZF01005398.1:309187-408738 GCA_013396755.1 Sclerurus mexicanus
GAGATTTTTCAGCTACACCCCTTCTCCTGCCAGCCATCCCCTCCAGCCCTTCCTTGGGGAGACCAGAGGCACTGTAAAGGGGCAGTGGTTACGGGGACTCTGCTCCCACAGCCCAGCCCAGCAGCCCAGCTCGGAGCCGCTCAGCAGGAGAGGCGATACTGGGGTGTCCCTCCTGCGGGATCCCCCCGGCTGCGGGGCTGCCCTTCACCCCCAGCCGCATATTCACCAAAATTAAATTAAAAAAAAAAAAAAGAGAGAGAAAGAGAGAAACACAAATCAACATCTCAACATCCCGGGCGGAGTTTCCGACCGCAAGACGCCCCCGTAGCTTTTCTTCCCCCACCCCACCCCGTCCGGTCCCGCAGCGGCTCCAGCTCCTGACCCATCTTCCCTCCGACGAGAGGGTCTGTCCGCCCACCCTCCCCGGCCACCGCCACCCCCGGGGAAGCGGCGGCGGCCGAAACCCAGGCCCGCGGAGGCTGCTCGAACCTTGGAGCAAGGGGGAGCGGGACAGCTCGGGCCGGTCCTCGGGGAAGGAGTCGAGAAGCCGCTTGAAGAGGCGGCCGAGGTCGGAGTAGCTGCGGTGCAGGTAGAGGATGTTGCGGTCCGACCACTCGGTGCGGATCTCGTAAAACTCCTCCTCGTCGCCCCGCCGGCTGATGATGAGCCGCCGGATCCCGTTCACCCAGCAGCCCCGCACGTACATGTTCACCAGCGAGGTGCCCTCAAACACGGCCGAAGCCATCCCGCCGCCGCCCGCACATCCCCCGCCGCCGGCGCAGGGCGAAGCGCACCGCCCCGCGCCGCCGTGGCCAAGTTAAGAGGAGGAGGAGGAGGAAGAGGAGGAGGAGGAGGAAGGGAGAAGGGGGGTACCACCCGCGGCACGGCCCCCCCCAGCCCGGCCCGGCTCTGCCCGCGGGGCTGTGCCGCCTCCCGGCGCTGGAGGGATGCTTCGCTAGCGCCTCACAGACGGCAGCGAGGGGACGGCCCGGGCACCTCGGCCCCTGCCCCGCAGAGCCCTCGGCATCAAGCTGGGCGGCTCTCACCCCCTCCCGGGGCGGGGAGTAGGGTGGCTCGGCCCCTTCTTCCTCGGCGCCGCAGGAAAGCAGATCCCTCGCCCCAGCCCCGGCCCCGCAAGGAGCTAAACCCTGCGGTCCCCGCGGGGCGGGATCCTCCTCTTCCTTCTTGGGACGGTTTCGCAGACGTAACAGACATGACGGGGAATATTTTTCCCCTCCCAGTGACCCCAGAAGTTTTCTTTCTTTTTTTTCTTTTTTTTTTTTTCTTTAAACCTCCATCCCGGCCAGCCGAAGGAGGAAGAGGGGGATTGCCAGGGTGTCAGCCGCCAGCAGCATGCAGGATTGACCAGCGCCCTGCTGTGCATTGGGAAACCTCGACGGAGACCCCGCTAGCTGTGCCTGCACCTCCGGGAAGAGGGGAACCCAGTACCGAGGGGGAAAAGCGGGAGAAAGGGAGTATGGGGCTGGTGCCTGGGACTCCTTCGGCCTTTTAATAGCCTGGAGGGGAGCCATCCGTGACGGAGTCTCCGCCAGCATCGCACATGGGAGGGAGATGGGGAAGCCTGTGCCTGCAAATATAGTCCCCCCTTCCCGCGGGGACCCCATGCCATGCAGCGCCTTAATGCCCAGAGAGCGGGGCACTGGGGGAGCTGGCAGGGGCCGCAGCCGGCAGCAGCATCTGGCAAAACCGGAGAGGCACTGCAAAGCAAGGAAGTGTGTGGGAGATGCCTGGATTACCTGCGAATGCCTTGAAGCTGCAGGGTTAAGATATCCGTACTGAAGATGAAGCAAGTGACAGCGCAGTGATGTGGGATGCATCATCCCGGACGGGATTCTGCTTGAAGGCGGTGGGCTCCGGCACCGGGCATTCTGCGGCAGAGGGGCTCGGCAGGGCTGCGGGGGGTGGTGGATGAATTCCCTGGGTCATGGCATGGCCCGGAGCAGGAGAGACCTTTCCTGTTTGTATAATTTGGGGAGGTCAGAGGTCATTACACTCACACTGTGTATTATAAAATTTAAGCCGTTCTTTTCTTGCCAGAGTGACATCTGTGGCTCAGGAAGCCAGGAATTCACACGGTAACAATTCAGGTGCTGTTTAACTGCCCAGAAAGATCAGCAGAGCCCACAGACAAGACTACTGTTGCAGGTACCAGCCAAAAAGCAGTGCTTGGAGAGCATCACAGCTGGATCAGCTTGGGATAGCACAAATAAGCATGATGGGGTAGCAGAGAGGTGAAAGTCAATAGTTTTCTGTAAAATGTATAATGAAATAATTAAATAAATCGTACTCTTTTCAATAGATATTGCAAGTAGCTGCCCACACCATTCAGGTGGCTGCCCACATGCCTCTATGTTAAACCAACTCCAACAAATGCAATGATGTTCCATTTGTACATTTTATCTATGTAGCTTCTACATAACAAAACTGGGTTTACTTCACTCTGAAGGACAGTTGTAGGTAAAGAATGCAAACAATGGAGCCCCATGTCTGCAAACAGAAAGACCCATGCCTGTTTGCTGCAGCTTTGCCTATAGAGCATCTGCAGCCATTTCTTTGGAGAAATCTGTATTTTTGAAAACAGGCAGGCAATGCTCCAGTTGGCAGAGCAGATCCTATTCCCACCAAATTGACTTCCTTAAGAACAGTGCTGGGCCATAGCTGGAATAGAAAGCCAACAATCTGAAGGCACACACTTCCCATAGAGGGCTGTGTAGCCCTGACCAGAGCAAATCATGTGGCAGAGGCCCCTCACTTCACCCTGGATCACCACAAAAAGAGGTTTCACATCACTGTTGGACAAGACATATCCTGAGCACCCCATAGAAGTTGTTCAGAGTGTTCAGTGTGGTTTCACAAGAAAGGAATTATTATGAACCTTTGTACTGTAGGAAGATCTCCACACAGCTCCTTTTGTTCAGGGCAGGCTTTTGTAATCCCTTCTCTTGTTTCAGTACATGGTGGTCTTGCCTGTTCTTCAGTATAAAAACAAAAAAACAAACAAACAAAAGAAAAAAATTAAAAAGAAAATGCTTTCTCTTCTGGCAGTTGCTGTGCTAACCTGAAATAACCACAAATCCTAAGGAAGTGAAACTTCTAGGAAGAGAACCATGAGAATAACTCCCCCTTTTTAAAAAGATGACAGCCTTGCATTGCTTCTGTTTAAGCAAGGAAAGCACTTGATTTCTGCTCATTCTGACTGGTAGTTTTTGCCTTTGCAATAAAATGATTTTTGCCACTGTTGGCCTGCCCACACACTGTGTGTACTCAACAGACCTCCAAGGCTCTCAGCACCTTGTAGGAGCTCTGGCTTCAGTGAATTCTGCAAGGTCTTTGTTGGGGGTTCTCAGCTTCTGCTGGGCTAAGGTTGGCATGTGCCATCCTGTAGGTTCAAGCATTAAACGTTTGATTCTGTTTTTCTCTTTCAGTCTGACTGGTGCCACACTTCCAACTTAATTAAAATATTCAAATAACATGAAACTCTGTGTGCCTGTCACTGCCTGCTTGTGGAAAATGAGCCTTTGCTGAAAACTCTATACCCAAAGGGCTCGAAGCTGACATCCTGGTGCCAGAGTATGAAGGGTAGAAGTGCTCCTATGCCTAATGCTGCACATACGGGATCAGTTTGTTGTTCCCCCATGAGTATGATTCTATTTCAGGTAAATCTTAATCCAGTAAGTCTAGAAATACAACATCCCCTTTTTGGAGTGAAAAGTAGGACTGTGCACAGCTTTAAATGCTGCCACTGAGCACTTCTGGCACCCATGGCCTGTAGACAAGTTGGTAGCCCACCACAATTTAATCTCCTTCCCAGCTCAGGTGGCAGGATGTGTATGTATGCCCTGTCTCCTCCTGGGTCATGAATTTTATTATTACTATTGCAGCAGTGTAATGCCAGCCAGACATTAAATCTGGGCACAACTGCTATTCATGAAAGTTGGGTTAGTAATAATCGTCTGTTGCTTTGTGGGTCCAGAAAAGTCTTGCTGGAAAATGCTTTCACATAGGAAATAAATGTTTGCATTGGAGTAGTGATGTGCTGAGGAGAATGGTGGAAATCACGAGATTATCTGCTTCATGGAATGTAAAGTGGACGTGCAGGAAGGACGGATAGTCCCAAAGGACATAAACATCTTCCCTATAAAAAGTATCTTTTATTATTAGCTCCTTTATTTTGGGTCTACAAATTGTATCTATCATGCACTTCTAAAAGTACTTAGAGAGTGGGCCTTTAAATTTGACAAGTTTTTCATGTGTATGCAGCATGGGCAGAGGCACTGTGCCACAGTTGCTCTTCAGCAGAAAATGGGAACATGTATTTGATTTCCTTTAAAGCAGAAAGATGTGTTTTTCTGAAACACATTTTATTCCTTCTTCTGTGACGTGCAGTTTTGCTATTTTCCATGTTTACATTGTGAGACAAAAGTAATTAGTGGCAATTGCACTTTAGAGAATAAAGATGCTGACTGCCTGTATTTTATCCACTTGCATTTTTGTGATCTTACTGTCTCATTGGAGCCATAAAATGTTACAGCAATGCATGTATTTGCTTGGCCATTTATTAGATTGATTTCAACCTAATAACTTTCAGGTCTTGCATTTTACTTTCACGAGCTGGTAAACAATTTCATTCATTTAAAATACATGCAAGGTACCTACCAACAGTATGATAAGCTTGCTTGAGTGACTCAGGCCCTGTAAAGGTTGCTCTGGCCAAAGAAATCATTCTCATGTTTTCAAATGGTGCAAACATGATCAAAGTGATGCAGCAAAATTGTCTGAATTTGAGAAGACATCAGGGGTAAAGCGTGGTGCTTAAGGAGCTAAAGGGCAGGTAACTCTTGCCTCTTACATTTGCAGTATGACCCCTGGCTGGAAACACAAATGAAGTCGAATGAGCTTGTAGGTCTAACCTTGTGCTGTGACACGTCAGCCCTGCTTTTTCAGGTTTCTTCATCAGTGTGGTGGAAATGAGTGGGATACTTGACTTCTGTCACATAAAGGTAGACTATGAAGACTTCTAAAGGCTATTTTCTTATTATCTACTTTTTCTCCTCATGCCCTACACCCTACAGTCCACTGGAGCACTTTTCTTCTGCCCTCACCAGTAGTAGTCCCCAAAAATTATTGTCTTCCAGACTGCGTCTGCGTTTAGGAGGAACTTCGTCTACATTTCTAAAAAGATTTCTCTCTGTAATTGTTTGAAAGTCATTTTAGAGCTCCCTTTTACCATTGTGGCTTCAACACCCTTAGAACAGAGGCATGATGATTCACCCTCTTTCTGTCCACATCCATGAACTATATACTTTGCAGGGGAGAAGGGGTTTTTGTACTATATTCATAATTAAAGCCCTCATTTTTAGCAATAGGCTTCGTATTAAGTAATAAGGAGTATCCAGCACTGCCAGCAACGGATAAAGAAAGTTTTCATCTTAAGGAAAAAATGAATGCTATCTTGTGTGAAGCTGGCAGGTTTTACTACTGAAGTTTAGATCATTAACCTTTAAAAGGAAATAGATTATTGAAACAGCAGCAGCCACCAACCAGCCAACATACATCTCGAGCTGAAACAGAGGTGATTGTCATGGAAGAGCCAAGTTGGAACTTGAGGACAGAGGCAGGCTGTGATCTGAAGGCAGTCCGGCTTTGGCAGCACTGTCAGAGTTGGTTTCCTGCACCACAGTGATTACCCCTGCCAGGTGATCTGGGTTAAACCCACAGCATTGAGGTACAGAGCAGGAATAACCAGGCAGGGGCAGAGAGGGGAGGTATTTCCCTTAGCTGGTACTGCCAGCAAAACTCAAGTGTTGGAAAATGCTGATCTGAGAAACCTGAATAGCTTTGATGCATGACCCTGGAAAGAGTCCAAGAGAGGCAGGAGGGTAACAATGCCTGTCATGGGCTGAGTTCTCTGGTTGTTCAAGGCTTCCTTTGCTCAAGGAAGCTGACTTTCTACATTCTTGTAAAGAAGCAAAAATTGGATACAAGGCTCCATTAATAACTGCTCTTTAGTACTCAATACACAAGGTCACTTAAGTCAAAAGGCCATCACAGCTCTCAAATCTGGAGTCATCAATCAGCTCTCGCCTGGTGACTTTTTAAAATCATTCCTTCATTGAGGTCATGGATGGCCTGGATGCTACAGTGAAGTACAGAGTGACATTTCCAGCAGATTTTTAAACACATGAGATCAGAGTCTTTGCAAAGAAGCTCAATTAGCTCGTTCAGCTCTCTTGCCAGTGTGGTGTTGGAATAACTGAAATGTTCACCTATTGCTCAACAAAATAATTGGTAAAGCAAGAGGGATTAAAACTTCATACACTTACTCAAGCTCTAAAAGGCAGCCCTCTCCCCTGTAATACATGCAAACATGGGGAAGGCATGGTTGTTCTTTTTTTTCCTGTTCTCCCACAACATGAGCTGTTCTGTTAAAAGGTTTTTTTCAATGTGCAATCCAAAGTCAAAGCAGCCTCTCCTGTTTTAGTTCTAAGTTCATAGGACAAGATCATTCCTTCTGAACATGTCTGGTGAGGGGGAGCCCTTGATTAAATGAGCTACAGACTGAAATATCCTTTCATGCTCCTGTGGGGCGTTTTGACTGCAAAAGGTTTGCATGCACAGCCAGGGCACTGCTGGGACTGTGTATTCTCACTTTGTTCTCCTCCTCTCTCCCTCGGGCTGATTCTGTGAAGTGCTGAGCCCTCCTGGAGCCAGTGGGAGTTTAAAAAGTGCTCAACATCCTTCCAGTTTTGGCTATCTCATAATATAGCCATTAATGTATGCACAGCCTATTTTTTAGAATCTGTAACATGCTTTCTGGGTAAAAACCTGCTTGAAAGACCCCTTCTCCCTCAGACTTGACATTGAATTCCATTTAATAGAAGAGCCTGAAATTCTTTCCATTAAAAAGTGTATTATAAATGCTCAAGGAGCTGTAACTGCAGTTGAAAGCTAGCTATATTCCTGCCAAAGGGTAAACTAGCTTCATCTAATACGAGAATATTTCTAGGGGAACAATTTACCCTTTATGAGCCTTTTTCCTGGAAACAACATAGAAAATATATCTTCACTATGTTTTCAGCAGAGCAAAATAAGTTAGGTATATATCTGCAGGTTACTAAAAAAAACATTGGCATTAAAGTACGCAAGACAAAATTTATCTGCATTTTCAGACTCTTAGCCTAGTGCAATCAGCCAGTTGGGCAATGGAAGGTCCACAGTACTGGCCTTCAGTATGGTTTGAAATGATCCTTTGAATGGCCTAACACTGCGCATTTGTATCACACATTGAAATAGAAAGGTGTAAAGTGTTCAAAAAATAAGCATTATTACTCTGTGTCCACAGAAAGGGAGACTGAGACACAGAGCAGAGAAAGCAGCTTGCTTAGGACTGCAGAAACAAGTCGTCCTAAAGGTTGAAATATTTGTAGCACTTGGCACACAGAGTTGTATACAACCCTTAGAGAACATACTGTTTTGCAGAGGAAAAAAAATTAATCATATTGCATATGGCCACTAGAGGTGTAAATGTCCAGCAGAGCCATTTGCACTGCTGAGAAATCTTTCTTTTCTTTCTTTCTTTTCTTTTTTAAAGGATGAAGCTGCTCTAATGTTCTTCCTTTTTTTTTTTCTCACTACTGTGAAGTAGAATCACTCAGTTTAAAAGCGGTAGGCGGCAGATAACTTCAAGCTGGGTATTTTTTTTTTGCTGCTGTTTTCAGTAATTGAAACAGGTTCTTCATTTGGTCTTGCTGCACGACTCCAGGAGTTGTCCTTGTCTTAGATGCTGAAAACTCTGGTTGTATCCTCACCAGTGGTAACTCTCCCTTAAAACATACGAGCAGTCCAGCTGGCCTGCAGGAGACTACTCATGCTCTTAAAATTAAGGGCATGCAAAGAGCTTGGCTATGTGAATACGGAGACCTTCAACAACTGCTCAAGGCAAGTGGAAGTTCTCAATGAAAGAAATACATAAGGGAGTCACAGCAGGAGGAATGCTGAGTATGACAGACATGCAAGATTGGACCCTGAGCCTGATGAACGAGTATTGCCAAATTGCATTCACTCACACAGCAGCATCCGTAAGATCCAGCTCATCGGTGTTTGCCGCTTCAAATACTTCAAGTCAAAACAAGCGTGAGTGATTTGATGTGTCTACACGGCATAATTAGAGATGTAAACAATGACTGCCATTGCAGAAACTAGAGCAATATGCTAAGTAATTACCTGAGTTATGTCGGCCCGGCTATGTTCTGCATCATTAGTATAATTATGGGAATTGAATTCAAACCCATCATACCTTTGGTAGTTCAGTTTGTGCACAACAACCTCATCCTCAATTTTTATGATGTTTCCTTGATCACCAGGGGTGGCCCATGCTCTCTCCCATTTTTCATCATCTGAGCCACAAAGGAAAGACCCATTAATGAAAACAAGGTTAATTACACTTTCATCAGATTGGCTCCAGAGGAGATTCCTTCTGAGAAAGAGCAGAGTGGGGAGTCCATTCGTGCTATTGCCTTCCTCCTTAAAAAATAAACTTGAACCACACCATGAATGTCTCTATTTACATTTCAGAGTTCTTTTCATGTCTAATATGTCCGTGTGAATGTACCAAACACAAGTGAAGCGTGACTAATATGTGACTATTTTTCCTTTTTTCCCTATATTGCTTAGCGCTCTATTTTTTTTAACTCTTCCCAAGAGCAAGAAGGTAACCACTTCCCTGCCCCCTTCCTTTTTGTTTCTTTTTCTGGTTATTCAGGATGGGACTTGTAGTGAATCTGTTAGGGCCATTGTGCTACATTCATCAGTTCTACTTGGCGCAGCTCATGTGTGAATCGAGGCTCTTTTCTCTATGAGAAAAGATATTTTCCTTTATAGCATTCTAAGTCAATTCTTTGTTGGCCTTATGTATTTTTTTCCCTTCCAACCAGACATATGATAAGTATTTTCCCTAAAACTCTTTATATTGTTTGTCACATTATAGAGACCAGAGTGCCTTAAACATGTATATGGTTTGATCCACGCACACTTAAAACACACTGAAAAAAGTCAGGAAAGGTAGCACAGCATCTTCTTCTTGTAAATAAAAAGATTTGATGGACAACTCTTGTCACTTTCAATATAATGAGGTTAATAATACACTTCCAAAATTTTTGTGTTTGCACAGGACAGTGATGGTTTTTCCCTGAAGCAAGTAAGGCAGTTACATCAACCAAGGGTCGACTCTCAACTGAACACGCTGTGAAGCCTCAGATAAACATGAAGAGTGAAAGAAAAGACATAGAGTGTAGTACAAATTGCTGGAAAAACAACCTCTAGCCATGTTAAAAAGCCTCTAGGCTTGATTGCAAAACTCTGTCGGGTTCAGCATTAAGGATATGTTGTTTGTTTAATCTGGGAGAAGATGGGATGTGAAACCAGTGTGTGGTTCTTGTTTCCATACCATGCAGATAAAACCTCATTGTATTCCAGTGCTAATCCCACTGGACCCCAGCTTAATTTTCAAGTGCAGTGAGGCCCAAATTAGATCAGCTAAAAAAAACTACAGAAGCCTCCTGGTTTCAGCACTCTGCTGTCATGTTCCATAGGTCAGAGCCAACAAACACTGCAACATGGTGCACCAACCCAACTCTTCCTGTGGGAGGGGAAGGGTCTTTACAGAGGAGGTCAAAACTACAAGTCCTCAGTTTCTGCTGAAAGAGGAGGCTGTGCAGCAGGAATTGCTGCAATATCCTACTGCAAGATTACTGTAAATTAATGCAATGCATGTTTTCTTTAGGCCTCCACAGCAAAGATTTGTCACTATATAGTTGTCACTATATGATCCCAATACAGCCCTTAGTCCAAGATCATCTCTTCTGCTGCTTCAGTGAAACTAATACAAGTAGAAATTGATTGTATTAGAAGTTAGCAGTGACCCCAGAAAACAACTGGAAATTAAGAGAGTTCAAGGCGCCCTCCTCTAGAAGAGCTAGGTTTTAAAAGGGAGAGTTAAAACCAATTTGACTTAAATAAAGTCGCAATGCAGTGAGTAAGCAAAGAATGATGCAATACAGACTTCTTACGGAAAACGCATATTGTCTAACTGGAGCCAAAAGGTAACAAAAGAAGATAACTTAAGTATCTAAATATAAAAGAACAAGGTTTCTGAAGACCTCTCATAGGGAATTGACCAATGAGGGTTGAAAACCTTACTTAACTTCAGTTCAGGGCCTAACTGGCAAAGAGATTTTCACAAACTCTGTGGATGGGAAGCTCTGCATGAACAGGGGGTTCACTGTGGTGGGACCACCATCTTCATGCCAGGCTCTTCTTTTATGCCAGGCCTAACAGTGCCATCACTAACGTTAAATGATTCAATTACATAAGGCAAAGAGATAAGATAATACAATCTTGTCTTAACTATATTGTGAAAAGTGCATCTGCTGGCTGGTTTGTTGACCAAGCTGCTTCTCTTCAGTTGTTGCCTGCTAAACACTAAGGCTTATTTTTGTGCTCCTGCCACTTAAGTTTCTCAGTTGTCTTGTTTCCCATTACTCTAACTCAAGCTGAGGTGACATTATGCCTAGAATGTTTACTTGTAGCTTCTAAACTAGTATTTGTATTTTTTCTCCTCCAATCCTTACTGAACATCCTGTGTTATGGGGATCCTGAGCTTCCCATCAAAAAGGTCTGGACCTGAATCCCAGCTCTACATTATCTCATGGTAACTACTGCATTTAGGCCTACTTAAAAAAAGTTAAGATTAAATGTGAGGTATGTACAGTTAGCTGAATGTTTCTTATGCAAAGAAGAGATGTGCATACCACCATTATGTGTCATTTTCTTTGAATTGTATTTACTTTTGAAAACCAATTTGACAGTGCATATACACAGTGCATCTTCTGTTTATTAATAAAAAAGAAAGCAAGTAATGGTTTTGTGAATATCTGGGGGTTTTTTTGCTTTTCAATTGCTTTCTCTTAACATTTGTGATCAAAACCTCGTAATGCTGCTTGTGCTGTGAACTTTCTGAAGAAAAAGATCAGCAATTAAGGGCTCTATTAATATTATAAAGGTACTGACATTTGACGAAGCATTTTGTTAGTTGCTACAAGGAATTTCTAATAACTCATCTTGCAGGACTGGATGAGAATAGAGAGGGAACAGTCTTTGGGAGGACTAAAGACAATGGGAAGCACCTTCTCACTCAACCCTAGAGGTATTCCACATAAACTTGGAAGTTTTTCTGAAGATTTTAGAGTGATGTAACTACACAAACACAGCTTCACTGGTGCTAATCACTTGGGAGCTCTGATCACTGCCACGTACAACTATGTGTCAGCACAATTAAACACAGATGCCAATTAAGCCCATGCAGAATTTAGCACGGAATTGGAGCTTTATAGCAAAATGCTTCAGTGGGATCAGAATTTCAGTTTTCTGTTTCTTCCTAAAAGGACTCACCAGGCAGGATCTAGAGAAGACAGAGACAACTGCATAGATGAAAAAGATAGGAGAGACCTTGGGAAGACCTACAGGGAATAAGAAAACTGACAGTCTAAACCTTCAAAAGCACAGCAGCTTTCATGTCTTTATAGCTGCACAGAAAAATCAATACTAGGGCCTTGCATCCTCCTCTCCTGCAAGGAAACAAGAAACACAAAGGCAAAAAGAGCATAAGTGGGAGCCATCTGCTTGTGGGGAGCTGCCAGTCATATGGTTTCCAACAGGTGGTGGACGGATGCAAGCCTGTCCTTCTGGCAGGTGGGGCAGCAGCAAGCTTTTGTTCCTGCCTTGCCTCAACTCACAAATGCCACCTTCTTTTGAGTGAGAAGTTGAGCAGCTTCTCCCTTTAGAGTGGCTTGATTCCACTACATGCCAGAAAAAAAGCCCTGTCTTCAAAGTAGTTAAGAACACAACTGTGTTTTTTATAGATGGTCCCTTGCACAGCAGCTGAGTAAAACAAGCAAAGCTCTTTTGACTTCCTCTTCTCCACAGTTTTCGTTTTTAAAAAGTGGATGCGTGTGTGGGAAGAGATCCAGCTGCCTCCTGATTGTTCCCCAGCTTCCCGTAAAAAGATCTGGACCTAAATCCCAGGAAACTTCTCACTCCCTGTCTGAGGCAGGACTCAGGAGAAGAATAGCTGGCTGCAATCAATGGTGTTGCAGCAGGGACTTGTTAAAATAGATGTTTGCATTGCTATCTTCTACTGAGAAGGGCCAGAATGTGACAGCCACACACAACAGTTACAGCAGAAAAGTATTAGTAATGCTAAGTGCTGAAAATCACCCCCTAATTTATCTTTTAGCTTCTCTGACATTTGCTAGCAAGGTTTATCTCTCATTAAAAAGAAAACCAGATGGATGGAATGTCCGCAAAGACATTTACCACGTAACAACCCAAAAACACGGCACAGTGTGTTTTAAAACAGAAGAGCTCGTTTTTCTCCAACACTGTGCTTTTCATCCATGTTTCGGTTCCAAGGATTGGTGATGCCATAACACCCCAGATGACAAAACAGGCTGGCCCTGGAGTCATTGTTTTTCACATCCTTCCCAAAGCTCCATCACAAAACCGATAAGCACTTTCTTCCAGTGTAAGCTCAAAAGCTGTTTATCCTGCAGTAGTTTTTCAAAGCAATATTTGGTACTCAAATGAATTGGAAGACAGAGCCTGCACCTACACATGGTTGCCACAACCACACAAGAGACCCCAGTGCACGACTGAGGGAAATAATTATGAAAATACATAAAATGTATAAATTTGCCATTGTCTCCAGTTATTTCCCCCTACTGTCAGTATAAAACTATTAAAAATACATAATGCTTTTCAGATTGCTTCAACACATGTGATAAGATCTTCCCTATAATAGTCTTCCTCTTCAAATCATGCTCAGATTTCCTCTGATAGCAGGGGACATAAAAAAAAATAGATTTGAGGCTGACCTCTTTGAGAAGATAAAGTGTCATCTTTTATTTTTCTCTCACATTGCTGACACTTGATTGAGTCTCCCACTCAGGACTGGGATCATCCAAGATACCAGCTGTTTCCACTGATTCAGAATCGTGAAAAAACAATTCAGGGAACATCAAACAGGACTGGAAGCCCAAATTCTCTTTGGCTTTAAGGCAGAACCAGACACAGCATCAGTCCTCCTTTTCTGCAAGAAAGCATGAAGCACAGATGTGGTTCAGCTGCTCACTTGGGGACATCCGGTCAGATGGCAGCACATCAGATAAACTCAGAGGCAAAGTGGAGCACATTCTCTATCCTGTTGGGAGCTGGGAGGTTTGATGATCAAACTCTCTCAAAATCTTACTAGAAGCATCCCTGCATATGCATGTCTGGTGCCTTCCCACAGGCACTCAAGCTTGACCAAGTCACACAGCCTAAAAATGTCAAGATCACCAAGGAAATGCTGTGAAGAAACAGGAATAAAACCCTTATTGTCCCATCACCACAAGGCTTGCTTTCTTCCTTTGTCACAGTAATTCATTTTGTGCAGATTTAACAAGCTAAATCTTAAAGTCCTTCCTAAAACAGATTTGGATCCAAGCTGCCCTGCACACTGGCTGGCATAACCGAGGTCAGAATTCAGACTTTCATTCTTCTTTATTCCTTTTTGGGCAGCCTTCCTGCTCCTTCAAAATAAACCACAGACAGCAGTTACAGAATTAAGAGTTCTTCTCTGTGTAACTAATTAAAGTACATTTTTTGCTGTACTTTTTGCCTTATTAATAGCACCATGGTATTTCTGAGAAGTAACGGTGGCTTTAACAACTAATGATCATTTTACAAGTAGAAGTAATGCTTTGCTTTGCTTTCCCTAATAGGATTCAAGAAGAACAGTGTGCAGTAGAAATCCCTGTCGTGCATATCAGTCTCCCACGGGGATCATTACCGGGGTGCACGTGTTTCACAGAAGCACCATCACCAACTTTCTGTTCCCAAGGAGAGGAAAGACCACTGGAAGGAATTCATCACAGTTATTAGCTCACAGGCTTCTTGTGCTCAGAAAGGAGGTTTTAACTCCTTAAAGAGATGGTCTTCAGAAAGCTCAAAGGCTTCTGCACCAGGGAGGAATAGTCTGAGCAACAACTCCTCTAAAGAAGAGATAAGGAGGGAGATGCACAACAGAGAGACAATGGCCACAAACTGAAACAGGGATAGAAGGGGGAAAACTCCCCACTGGGACAGTCAGGCAGTGGCTCAGGTTGCCAAGAGAGGTTGTGCAACCTCAGTCCTTAGAGGACTTCAGGACCCAACTGGATAAAGCCCTGAGCAACCTGGGCTGATCTCAGCACTAATCCTGCTCCTGGAAGGAGGTTGAACTGGAGACCTCCTGAGGTCCCTTCCATCATAGGTGTCTTTGTAAAAAATTAAAAAGCATTAAAATTTCAAAAAAATATCCACACACCAAGTTTTTTTAAAAGCCCACTCCTTGTCACAAAAGAACTGCAAATTTTTAGGAAGCAGGATTTTTCAGATGCAATGTATAAAACCAAAATCAACCTCCCTCCATCTTCCTCAACAACATGTAATATTGAGCCATTACACTGAAATCTACTCCACATATCTGACACTTAAACTTTGTCCTGACCACTCACTTAAGAGATTAATGTACTTGGGATTCAGAAGAAAGAAATCCTTTCTTCTGGCAGATATTCATAGCAAAATTAAGAAGGGAGTGTATTAGCAAAGCTTAACTGCTTTTGAAGGTTTTGAAATAGGACTTTTGCCTGTTTCTTCCAAGAAAATCCCTGCTCCCCTGCTCTACAAACATAAAACCAGACCGAATCCACCAGTGTCATCCAGGGAGATTCTCATCCTGTTTACACTGGCCCGAGTCTGAACAACTCCCCAAGAAAGACATTCTTCTCAATCTACACCACGGGGATTGAGAATTGTACATCCTGCTGAATTTCAGCATAAATGACTGTACAAGGAAAAAAAATCAAGTTTGGTATTGCTTAAAAGACTGAAAAACCATTAGAAGAAAGCAGTCAGTGCATATAACTCTTTGTTGGCACAGGTAGAAAGGTGCATAACACTCTCAGCTCCTAAATTTATTTGTCCCATAAGCTGACCAAAGGGGTCCTTGTAACCAGAGCAGGGAAGGCTGCTCTCCACCATCTGCGTGAGGACTTTTGAAGTCCTTTCAGCTCTGTGGGGATATGCGTTAAATATCCAGAGTGCTTGTTGCACGTCCCTTCAAAGAGCCAGACATGGTACTGCCTTCTCACCCAAATGAAAGGAGCTGTAACCACTTGCAGCTCGTATTGCTGCATTAGCTCTTTTGACATCAAAACCCATGGCTGGCTTTGTGTTTCATAATGGACTAGATAGCTGGTGACCAACTTGAGAAAGATGTGCAGGATCAGCTTCCACACAAGGCAGTTTTTAACTAGATCCTGGGTGTATTGTAAGGTTTTCGATCTGGAAAGACCATCTATATGGCAACTTCCCGGGTGAAGAGTAAGCTGAAAACTGACCTCATTCCACGCTTTGAAATGCTACACTCTGTTTTCAAATTAACTCCCATTCCTGCTTGGGTAATGCAAGTTTAAATACTCCTTCATACACATCTGTATTTTAAAAAGCATTCCAGAGTGAACTCCCTCCACCCCGCAAGAAAAACGCTTTGGGGAATTTGTAGGAGGATTAGAGCTTTAACTGCAACATGCAGAATAAAATGTTAAAGCATTATAATGCCTTTTCAAAAGCCAGCCTTTCAAAAAGTGGCGTTTTCTTCAGCAGTTCTGTGGTAGAAAGCCCTGCCCATGAATCTTCTCTGCTTTGAAGTCTTAGCACTTCTGCAAAACAGGAAAAATTGAATGTGGAGCACAGGGACTGTAATTATACTCCATCATTCAAAATAAGGGGGAATAAAAAGCACATATTTCCCCGAGTCTTAGAGCTGAAATGGTCATGACCATGAAGGAGATGGTAAAGCCTCAAGATAAAATTCCAGCTTTGCTCAAGTTGGCAAGGGCTTTTCCCATAAGGTTGCACACTTGGAATTTTACTCCATGGGCTTGAACCTGGCCTTGTACAGGTGTAAGTCTAGTTTTACTGTTGGTGTGTAATTATTCACAACTCCCACACTTCAAAGGGGAAATCTCTGCATGCAAAATCCTTCTTTTCCCTTACTTCACACACACTTAAAGAAGCATTCAAGTCTTTAGTAAATAATTCAAGAAATTTCAATAAACAGAAAATAATTTTTGTATGTCTAATAATAACAAATTTCTAAGCTATGTAATGTTAGCAGCCTGTAATTACAAGAGGTTTACAAAGCTTTTCCCTGCAAAACGGAAGAATAATTAAACATTTTTCCTTCAGAGCAAATATGATATTGTTCACTATAACCAAAGGTATAAATGGAGCTATTGAAGAATTTATTATGTGTATGGACTGCATGCTTTGCAGGAGAATGCTGTGTCTCCAACCTATCCCTTTAGACAGGGAAAGATGTGCCAGAAACAGACATAGTGTTTATAATGGGGGAGAAGGCAAATGATCACAAACAACTGTGTAAGACAAAAATTAGAAAAAAATATTTTTGCACTGTATATACATCCTCACAAATGTAAGAAGGGACTATTAGCACTTGAAGGATAGAAGTCTTCTCTTTCTTGTAATGTTTCCAGTGTGAATTTTTAGTGTTCTTAGTAACAACTGGTAACAGAAAGGAAAATAAATAATAACATTGCTCAGTTTTGTTTCTCTGAAAAAAGCCATATCACACACAAAGGAAGGCAAAGGAAGTCAAAAGAGAAAGCGACTGTTTCCCTGTCATGGTGGGAAGCAGAAAACCTACAGTGTGTTTGCTGGTAACCCCTTTCATACAGTCCCAAAGAGTGATGCAATAGCAGCTCACAGCTGCATTTAGGAGCAATTTCACTTTCACGGTCCTTGAAAGGAAAACTTTCATGAGCAATGCCTCAAGACAATGTGTTGTCATGCCTATGACTTCATATGTCAGGCTGTGAAGATCAGTGATACAGGTCAGACATGATAAATATTTACCACTTGGTTCAAAAGGAAGCGTATTTTAATGCTACTGCTATCTAGTCTTATCACATATATTTGTTAAGCATTCATACCTTGCTTGCAAATTATGTCTTGCATCATGCCCATAACCCTGTAATTCTGGTTGGATCAGATCATCTGCCACGGATTGTTACCAAGACCTGCCCCACAGTAATCCAGATTTGGAAAAGCTTTTTTAGAAGTCTCGCAGGTCGTTCCTTCTTATCTCTCTTCACTTCTGGTGCAGGACTCTAACTACAACCCAAGAACAACTGTTAATACAGTACATTGCACTTGGCATGTAGGTTACATGCTCCTTTGCCATGGGCAATGTTGTGTTGTTGTTATGGTCAGCTGTGCCTTGGAAAATTTCCATTTTAGATTTGTTCTCAGATGTTCTCCCTGTGTAGTTCTCATGCCCCATAGTTCACCTCCATTTTCTTCTTTCTAGGAATCTACTTTCATGGATTAGACCTAAAATATCCTTGCTGAAGCCAAAGAGAATTAAACATACCAGAAATGCTAAAGCCTAAAAAGCCATCCTCTTTTCTTCTGCCATGTTTATGGTCATTCCCTGTGCTGCGATACACAATGAAGTCATTCTCTTGAAAGCCAGCATGGGAGAGTATGAAAAGGAAATAGGTTCTGTTAAACTATTGCTGTGCTTTAAATGTATTAACTCTTATGGTCACTCACTGTGAGTAGCAAAGCATTCATTCAAGTGTCAATCAGCACTTCTTTTGGACTAGGTTAATTATTCCAGACTGATTTGGACTAATAAATGAAGTAAGACCTTTTCTTGACATCTATTTCACTCCCACTTCCCCCCACTCCCCCCAAAAAAAGACATGAAATTATTTCAGACAAGCATAATAGAATATGATGACGGTGTGTTGCACTGGATCACCTAACACTTGCAGACGCGTGCCGACCTTTCCCTTTGCTGCTCCAGTTCCCTCAGAAGCAAAGGGACCAAAAAGCTCAGGTGCATGATATTCCCAAGTAGAATACATCCACATAGTCTTAAAGATGATATCTAACAAAGCATTCGAACTCAAGAACTTCAATAATTTACTGTTGTTCAAAATTAAATAGTTGTTATATCACGTAGCAGCAGGAAAAACATGGTCTGAAAGAAACCAGAGAGGAAGAGCATCTACTGCATGCTCCATGTTGCCATTTTAATTAAGATCATGAGGATTTATTATTTTTCTCAGTAAACATTCAGATGTTCTAGGAAAAAAAAATAATAACACCAGAGCCTAAAGAAAGGACGAAAAGGAAGTTCTGATATGCTGTGCCTATTTAAAGGTAAACAAACCTTCTGCTCTTTACTCACCTGACATCACTGGATTTTGGCTTCTGAGCTCTTTAAACCCTGCCTGAAGAAAGCACTTTCCTAATTGGGGCCTAAATAGTTCAGAAGGCAAAACTGAGGGCTAAAACACTATGACAGGATCATCAGCATCCTGCAGTTAAGGAAACAAGAGAAAAGGTGATGACAGCAACAAGGCTGAAGGTGCTCTGGAGCCCCAAAGCCCTCTCGGTGTCACCTTAGACCTCCAGTGTGGTGTGTCCCCTGCAAACACAACTCGGAACAGCATTTTTAGATCACAGGCATGAAAGAGCTTTTCTTCACCCCAAGTGTTGAGTCTACTCAGCTTATTTATCCTTCTTAACTTAGGTCATAAATGTGGAAAATGACATCTGACTCACTTCCAGAGCAACTGATTGTGATGTCATAAGAGCATTGATATGTTATTGATTCAGACAGAAGGTAATTGAAATAAATAAGTTAACAATTACACAAATACCAACTATAATCATGCTATGTACCTGTAAAATTCTTCAAGGATTTACACCACATCTGATTAAATATGATGGAATGTACATGGAAAGCCTATATAATAATGTATTTTAGCAGTGGCAAGTGTTCCTACTCACCAGGTAGTCCAAGTATAACACAGATAGGCACTCTAAAGGTTAATTCAGAATAAAACAGATTTAGGATCAAGGAGATCCAGCAACAGAAGTTTCCCGTGAAACTTTTATCCAGTGTCTTTTTGTCAGCATTATCTGTGAAGTTATTTTGCCCAGGCTAAGAAACTCCAGTATTTCGGTAACTTTCCCTGGTTTGTGTCATTGCCATAGGTTCTTCACTGGGCTAGCAGAGACCAAGCCTGAATGCCTTGACACAGATCCAGAACTCGAGTGTGATCATCAAACTTCAGGGTGTTTTGTGGGGGTTCACATGCCAACTTTGGCTATAGGACTTTGCCCCTGATAATTCTCTTCTGCAATCAAAATCCTCATCCCAATAACAGATTCCCATCTCCAACATTTCAGGAGCATGGATAGTCAGAAATCGTTCTTCAGTTCAGTTCCTCCTTGGTGTCTCTACAACCCACACCACCACCAAGTATGCTGGTCCTTCCTTCTAGTTTCATTTAGGTCAGCAGCAGATCTCACATTTACTTTATCAGATATTAAGTTTATACATGTTTGCTTCTATTTGTCACTTCAAAAGCTCAGTTTGTCATAAGTGGTTCTACTCAGAGTTTCCCCTTAAGCACTTCAATGCTCTCTGTCTAGACTTTACTTCTGTGTATCAGGTCAAAATTATTTTCTCAGTTGTGCTCAGCTCTGGGCAACAAAACCCTCCTGCGTGGTAAATGCTACAAAGACCTTCCCCTTCAAAATTGAAAGGATGATAAAAGCTGCATTTTTCTCACATAGAAGCAGCCTCCCCTCTCTTTGTAGGTCCAAAGAAAAATGTTTAAAAATTACTTTTGATTTAAACTCTTCTCACTTTCGTTTGCCTACATTTTCATTTTGAGATGGGTTACAAAAAGGAAGAGAAAAGCAAGTTTCTGTATGTGGCTGGTTGTTTTGAAACCCATCAAAAGTTTTTTCTCTTCAATTTCATATCCCAAATATTTTCCATGAAAAGAACATAAAACATAATAGAATAATACCAGCTTCTCTTCTCTCCACCAGGAATAATAAAAATAATAATAAAAAAAGAAAGAACAAAGAGGAAATTATAGTCTCTTTCCACACACATATACACGGACTCTTTTATCTTCTCCATTAGAAATCTGGGACATTTAAGAGCATTTTACTGCCCTATTCATTTTCCCTCATGATTTTATTAACGTTTGCAGAAAATTAAGTCTGTTTTCAGTCTAAGAGCGTAAGCATTTTAAGAGTTTGCTTGGCAGAACCCCTTATCAGAAGCTGCTCCTGTTCACAGGAGTCAGACACGGCATTCCCAGGCACAGCCCTGCTCTGTAAGCAGCTCCATAAACTTTGCCCATGGCTTCTTTCTTCAATAAAATTAACTGAAGGTTCACATTTCATGGGTTGGTTTGTGTTCAGTCAGGATTAATGGGTGACTTCTGCCTTCATCAACAAGGAGGTAGTTCCACCCTTGCCGAGCGTGATAGTTGCCGACATCAGAAGGGAGCCTGGAACACCTTCAAAGTCAGACTCAGCCTTTACTTCATGGATGCAAATCCAGAGGAATGCCACATATCCCTGGAATTGCAGTAACATCCCATGCTGAGTGAGAGGATTTGATCCACGCACATCAATAAAAATATTCTCAAGCTGAATCGTGGTTACTGGGGACAACAGAGGTATTTGGGTACAAGAGGAGCCCAGCACAGAACCAACCTTGGCACACAGACACATTACAAACACCTCTGTGAGGAGGAAAGGAAAAGGAAATTCTTCACACGTATGCAAACCACAGTTTTGTCATTTGAAAAGGGTTCTTTTAAGGACACGCTGCTAGGACAGGTTTGGGAGTTTTTTGATAGCTACTATGTCACTTCCTTCTTGTCTAGCAAAAGATGACTTGATGCTTTTTGACAAACTCATACTCACAACACAGATAATTCCTAGCCAGCCATCACATAACATACAATTTAAAACAGCATAATAATAAAATAAGGGGCAAAGTTTGGAGCTTTTAAGAACAACCTTTTACTACTTCAGCTTGAACTTGCTGCCACCAAAGAGAGTCGGTGCTCTGGGGCTTGCAGCAGTGGCAGACTTAGCTTTCAGTTCTGGACACTTCATCCCAAAAGAGCTTATTTACAGGTCAGTTCTTAGCAAAGTCTAAGTCTCATGGCGGGGGACGCTACCACTATCCCATCGTGTAAAGACCATTTGCAGTTATAAGTTTAACTTATTTTTTAGTAGGAAATACCAGACAGCGTGCACTGGGCTTGCTGATGTGTACATTTGGGAACTGGAACAAGGAAGAAAGATAAGAAAGATCTCTTTGTACTGCTGTGTATTGACCTACTGCTTTTGGTGAGTTTTGCAAGGTGCAGGACTGCAAACCTGGCTTTGGTGAATTTAGTAATGCAAGCGAGCATCAGAGCTTACAACACAGGAAAAATAAGACTCCTAGAACACATGACAGGGAAGATTAACACAAGCCAATGAAATGGCATTCTTGGTACCTGAACATTCACCTACACTTTTGATGCAAACACAAATAGGACAGTTTACTTGTAGGATACAAGAGGAAGACAATGCCATCTCTAAAAACTTTACTAACAGCAAAGCATTTATTCTAATACTTCCAGAAGTTCTTACTGCTGCTTTCAAAGCAAAAGGGTCTCCATTAAGGCCCTGCATACCTTAAGTAATGGAGACTGACTGAGAGCTACTGATGCAGAAGTGCTCATAGAAACAATTTTCCCATGTTTGAACTGAAGTTCTTGGGCACTCTGCAATTCCATCACTGCTGAACGTGATGTGTTCAAACATAGTAAGAAAAGCTGGAGAAGTCTATGGGCAGAACCTGTTGATTTGGGTTGGAATGGGTCTGAGGTCCCCCTCTCAATAGGACAGTGAGATAAAGAATGGCAGACTGAGCCACAGCTGCAGATGTGCAGATCACACAATGGCAAGGCATCAGTACTCTAGTCTGCCACTTGTCTCCTCCCCTCCCTTAGTTCTGCTTGTCTTCCGGCCTGCCTTAAAAGCACCCTGAAAGGTCAAATGGAATAGGGGAGAACTGGGCAGTTTGAGACACATCTGAAACCCCTGGCAGAATGGAACAGGGAGGGAAGTAAGGAAAGGAGCAGTGGGACTCATGCTCCCCTTGAGTGAGAGCAGAGAGGAGACTGCTGCACAGCAAAGGGCAGCACCTGCCAGGCAGCTGCGGGATGTGCACTCTGGAAAGGAAGATGGTAAGGCACACAGAAAGTTTATAGTTGCAAGAAGTACTTTATTACAAAAATCATCCCAAGTCCCATGAAATACAGCCTATGGGAGCAACAAAGCGTGTAACCTTGTAGTTCAAATGCAAAACCAAATTATGCCAGTTCTTGGTAAGTGACCTCTTAAGTGTGCCTATGCATGCATAACAAGATGAGACAGTCGAGTGCAAAGGAAGAGCCAGCACCAGTGACTGGATATAAAATGACAAGCCTGTTCAAAATAATGCATTTGTTTCAGGTTTAGATCAACAGGCTTTCAGCGTAAGCCATTGCAGTCCATCTAATCTCACAAAGGCCACAGAGCTGTAGAGATGGAAACCAAGGAGTAAATCTGAATACGGTTCTAGATCATTTCTGATGCTTCCAAAAAAGTCTTCTGAGATAGCAACAGCCACTGTGCAAAGACTCGCAGGGCTGTGTCAAGACTCCTCTCAGGTCAGACCCCAGCTCCAAGAAGAGATGGACCACCTTCTTAGAGTTTCAGATCCTACCTAGAACTACCATCTGCACCTGGGGATTGACATCTGGAAAACACCTGCCTATATGCAACAGGGGAAAAGCACAGTGTGTGACTGTAATTTCTCTCTGAGGAAAAGAATATAACAAGATGAAAGAGAAATAAGTAAAAAGTAGGGAGGAGGTGGTTGCAATAAATACGTCAGCCCACAAAGGGCACCTTATAGTTTGGAGGAAATAGATGTGCAGTCATGAGCAAGATTCAAGGTGTGACAGAATAAGTCAGAGATGATAATTGCCAGGAAGAAAAACACCAGATATGCAGCGGCAGCTCACAAAATCCTGTGAGTTTTGCCACTGATTTCAGTGCAGCCAAGCCTTTGCCGTAGGTTTCTTCAGGGCAAGCTATGGCAATTTCCTTGAGCTGCAAAGGAAAGCATGGAATTTCCTCTCTTTCCTCTCCCTTAAGACATTTTCAAGTTTACAGAATAGGGCACAATGAGAACTTTGCCTGTGCCAGGGTAAATGACAGCCTTTGTGTAACTTCCCCTGCATCTGCTGGAACAGTATTCACACCAGGGTTAACCTTGGCTTGATAACTGCAGTGTTGGCAGTCTCTCACAGAGTTTGTTTCTGCTGCAATTATCTGAAACTCTCAGGTCTCTGCTAAAGGCTGATTTCTAAACATCCCTTATGTCAAATTCATTATACTGCAGGAAGCAATCTTGTAGAAAAGGAAACAGCATCCATCAAATAGTCACACTGCCCTTCTGAAACTCTCTTTGCTGACATCCTTTTCACCCACAGTAGGCATCCCCTTTCTCTTCTGAGCTGCTTGCTTACACTCTTTGGAGTCAGCCACTATTTTGTCTTAGTATTCCCAACCCAAAAGAGTTGCCTTTCAAGACAACCTGCAAAGTCCACAAGAAGCCTTCCCTCTGTCTCTAGTTTCAATTTCCTTTTCATTCTCCGTGGTCTAAAATAGCCTTTTATCCTACCCCGGGCAATGTAACCTCTTTAATAAACCTCCATCAGTAAAAAACATTTCTTGCATAGCTCCCCTGGAGCTTTCCTGCATTGAGGCAGAAAAGGGAAGGCAAACTTCCACATTTGTTTGAGATCTTAGCTTGAGATCTTAGTTTTGAGATCTTAGCACTAATGCTGTTTCAAATGCCTGCACCAGCATTTGTCTACGTTGTACCGGCTTTCCCTCTTTTCTTATATATTGAGCATGGTGCCATATGGTTTGGAATATCCCTTTGGCCAGTTTGAGTCAGCTGAGAAGCTGCTGAGCCCTTGACTAGAGGAAACCCTGCTGATGAACAGCTTAAAAAAATCAGTGTGCTATCACCATTATTCTCATCCTAAATCCAAGAAAGCACTGTACCAGCTATTTGGAAGAATATTACCTCTATCCCAGCCAAAACCAGGACAAGGTTTTACAACACCACAGGGTTCTTTCCCTTCCCCTCCTACTCTGGCTTGCAGCCAGTTCACTCTGATAATTTCACTGTTATCACCCTTTGGATCAAGGGCTACAACATGTCTCTCCAGCAGGCTCCACAGAGAAGGCTAAAAGAAGCATACCTTGCACAGCCTTTGGCATCCATCCTCTGTCACGCACCTCTGATCAGGCCATCAAATTATAACCTCCTCAGATCTTTTGCTCTGGGCTTGCTGAGGTGGTTCCTTTCTTGTGGACTCCTCCATGAGAGCCAAATACCAGCCTGCTGACATCTTCATGATTTATTTATAAGCACATTCAAATCAATAAAGTTAACATTCAGGTAATACGAACTTGTGTAATGAAGTTTATATGACATTCAGGTTTTTGATCAGAAGAAAATTGAAAAAGAAATCATTGAGAACTAAACTCTGGGTAAACCTTGATTTTAGCGTTTTTTCCTCCCTTGGATTCTTCTCTGCTTTCTCTCATGATCTTTGTGATTTCAGAATTATTTCCCATTTCATGGAAATATTCTGCCCCTTGACTCCTGCCCTCCAGCCTCACGGCCGTTTCTGTTTCGCAGAGCCAGAGTGGGCAGGGGGAGGCAGCTGCTTCCTCCAGCGGTCCAAGGGCCACTGTAATTTCAGTAGTGACTCAGCCCAAAGCAAACCCCGCAGGGTAGGGCTGGCAGGGACAGCTTTCAAAGTCACAGCACTGTATCAAACACTGGTTTTGAGCTCTCCTCTGCACGGTGAGTGATCTGCACACGGGAAAAGTGAGGCATTGCAGCCACCAATTTTTATGGTTTCTCCTCTTTTAACCTCTTTAATTTCTGAGGAGCCTTTCCATGCCACTCCAGATTCAAGCCCAAAATCCCATGCTTTCTTCATAGGAAAACTAACAACTATCACCTGCTCCTGAATGGCTTGCAAGAGCCTGAACATTGGTTTTCTAACAGATTGATCAGTATTTCCACAGGGGGTGAAAATAATGGTTATTAATACTTTGACTATCACTCAAGGGTACCAAACACAAATAGCATCCAATTTTTTTCTCAACAGAAATGAAATCTAAAAGAAATCTCTCATTCTGCCACCCACAGCTTCCTAAGTCAGGCACACCACCATAGAAAAAGTTCTCACACCCACCCTTCATTATTTGAATGGTTCATTAGTATGAATTGTCATCTCATGCACAAAACATGATTTACTGTACCCTACATCTTCTCAGAAGACCTGTGAATTGCTTGTTTGCACTATAGCAAGGGAGAAAAAGTGCTATGTTTGGGACTGTTGCCTTGGCTAAATCTTTAAATATGCTGATTATTTTCACTTCTTCAGTTCATTTGTTTGTTTGTTCCAAAACACTAACCTATGAACAAAGGAGTTTGTTTGCTACCATTGTATTATTTAGTGCAGTGCCTACAGAGCATCTTACAATGTTTGTAAATATAACGCTGGAGTAGCAGCAGCAATCCTGTAATTGAAAGTCACAAGGGGCAACTATAACAAAAACTGGCACCACAGACCCCTGGATTAGCTAGGCTGAATTCCTTCAGCTTATGAGGGCTTTGGAATACACTGCAGAAAGAATTGTGAGGTGTACTTGGTTTTAATTTTTCTACACATTGCCCAGAAGTACCTAAAGGCAGCCTGGAAGAGAACTGGAGAGGGACCTTTTACAAGGTCACATAGTGTTAGCACAAGGGCTGACAGCTTTACACTGAAAGAGGGCAGGTTTAAATTAGATACTAATAAGAAATCCTGTACTGTGAGGGTGCCGAAACACTGGCACGGATTACCCAGAGGAGCTGTGGGTGTCCCATCCCTAGAAGTGTTCGATGGGTCCCTGAGCCACCTGGTCTCGTGGAAGGTGTACCTACCCACGGCAAGGGTGATGGAGCCAGATGATCTCTGAGGTCTCCTCCAACCCAAACCATCCTATGATTCTATGAAGTCAATTACATTGCTACCAGCTGCCGGAAAACCCACGTGATATACAGTCAATTCTTTATAACCTGATCACTTCAAATCTCCTCTGTGATTTTTTCAAGGAATCCCAAATCTCACTTGAGGCCTGCAGGTGAACTGAAAACTTTGTGACCATGCTGCTCTGCTTTGGGAAGCAGCTGTCAAGTTAAGAAAAATATCTTCTCTAAGTATTTTTCTCTGCCCACCATTTTCAATTGACTTTAGCAACTCAGTGTCAAGTAATTACTCTAGAAGGTTCATCAGGATGCAGCAATCACACCATAATTCTTAGGGATAAAAAAGGAAATTAAAAAAGACTGTCTCCACTGTTACTGCTGCACAGTCAAGAGAGAAGAGTCAAAGCGTCTGCTTGTGACCTGGAGGCTGAGATAATTTTATCGTGTGATCTTTATGGCATCTGCCAGCTGATGAAATAATAACCCCGAGCTGCCCCTGCACCTTCCCATGATCTCACAGGTTTAGCCACCACCCAAGCTCATGTTCTGACTCATGTGGAAGAGGGTTAGCGCCCGTCTCCATCCTCCACACTGACCACAAAGCAAAGAGAAACCAGCAAGGTCTGAATGCATCATTCATTAAAGACTGCCAGGGTTTCCTTTCACTTGAGATCGCAATGCTTGGCGTTAAGAAGTTTTATTGCTATCACGTCAACATGGGAATCCTTTGGTCTGTGAATTTATTCATCCTCCCAGCATTTCCCCTCCTGGATTTATGTCCTTCAGCCAAGCCTGTCTTCTGAGTATTTCACAATGCTGCAATTATGACTGTGTCTTAGCATCAATGCAAGCACACAGCGAGGGAGCCTGCTTAGGTAACCACAGCAAAAGTTACCTCAGAAGGGGTGGGACAGCCAAGTTTGGTGAGCAGTGCTGAGTGGCATCACCTCCTGGCTGGGTTCATCTGCCTTCTCAAACTGTAGTAAACACATCTCCCCCTCTGGCAGAGAGGAGGAGTCATCAGTAAATGTTACCTACTCCAGCTGCTATTTGTGAGCCTAATACAAGCTTTGAGGAAGCTTCATATCTTACGCAGAGAACTTAATTATCTAGTGGGACCAATTACAAGAGGGAGGCCTGAGCACAAAAGCAGAGAAAGGCGCCACAGTTTGAATTTTTAAAGCTAATTAGGTGATATGTCCATGGCACTAAGAGCCCTAAATGTCATTTTCAAGAATGACTTAGGTCTGTGAAGCAAAGTCTCAATGATGTGTAAGAGGATTCCAGTTGAGTCACAGCCTGAGGTGAATTTCAGACCTCCATATCACACAGGCCATGCAAATAGTAAAAGGACACCCAATAACCTGTAAAACCTGAGTCTGAGCCCCAATTCAATGCCAGCACTATTAAACTCAGCAACCAACATTTTAATTTTTCTACGGGATTCACTCCTTTACTCTTTCTCAGAAGAGGGACCAAACCACTGATCTAGAGCTGAATGTGCAGGGGAGTGCAGATAGTACTTCACATAAACTGTTTCCAGTTATCTAGTGACCCACCAGACCCAGTTTGTTTCAAAACACAAAGGCAGAGTGGTCTTTCCAAATAATGAGCCAACTGGTAATAACACAAAGTATTTAATTTGGAGCTACAACTATTTGGGAAGAAAACGTGAATTATCTTTGTACATCCTTTAAATGTCTTTAAATATCCCCGTTGTCTCCAAAGACCCCTTGGAGGGCGTTCCTTTATGTGTCTGGATCAAAGGAAAAATGAGGAGTATGAGAAATAACACAAGCACCAGGCAAGAGGATTATTCAATAGAACATGAACTCCTCCTCAGTTTTAAGAGAGCTCTCTAACATAAGGCACGGCTCTCTCAAGAAAATGGTTGTAGATTAAAAAAAACCAAACTCCTAGGAACATCAAAATATGACCAAAGCATTAGATTTGTAGTAAAAGACTCTCAAAATTGTTTTGAGGAAGAATCCCACCAGAAACCTCAGACTGCAGAAAGTTTGCTACCCCTGCACAGGTAGCTGGTCCTGATTTTCAGTGGCACTGCTTTCATGACAATCAGTTTCATGGCTCTTCTACTGGGGATCACGTATAAGGAGCAAGAGGCAAGATGAAACGATTCCTCAAGATTCCCACCAACGCTATGGAATGTTGGAGAACTGTTTGTCAGTGGAAGCCCAGACCCCCTGCAGGCCTTTTGTGTGAAACCCCTGCTAAAACAGCACAAATATGCATCCTTTGCCAAAGGCCAGGCCCTGAGAGGTACAGGCTGCTGCTGAAGAGAAACACCCCAGCTAAGGGCTTGCAAAAAAGTGTGGGCTGGAGCTGTACATGGGGACACACCATGCAGGACTGCAGTGAAATGTGAGAACCAGGCGATAGGATATGGCTATGGCTTCATATAAAGGCACAGGTCCTTTCCAAAACATCCTGCTACTTTAAGCACGTGCCTGAAGCCATGAAGAAATGGCACCTGGGGCAATGATGCACACTGTGGTAATGGCAGTGACTTGAGGAAGAGGTACCTTATGCCTTGGAAAGGAGTAATTTTATCAGGAAATTGATCTCAAAAGCCAAACAATACCCATAAAAATTTGAAACTGCCAGAATATATTTTATTTCCCTGGGAAAGGAACTTTTCATGAATGCTTAGAAAGTTTTAGGTATTTTCCCAGCTCCACAACAGCTATTTTCCATATGGCATGTGGGCCAGACCAGAATAATCAGTCCCATAACTCTTCTCTGGTCCTGAACAAATCCTGGCAAAGTGTCCACTTTCCCATATAGGCCTACCACATGCAATTGGCTCCCTTTGCAGACCCCACACATTCCTAGGGTCAGACAGGACTGACTTACAGCACATATCCAACTCCAAACACATCCATAACTTGAATCAAATGCATTTTTTCTTACCAATAGACTTACTGCTCTAGGTTGAAGGATACCAGTGACTGTGTCGACCAGTTCATGGAAGGGAATGTCAGATCTGGGGTGGGAATTGTTGTGAGTGACCCGCTGCTGGGCAAGAAGGGATGGAGATAACCTAGGAAGCCTCTGCCCGTGTGGAGGTTATTTCTCCAGCTGGCAAAAAGATTCTGAGGGAATCTTCAGTGTGACAAAGATGACAGATTCCTACTTTGCAGAAAACATCAGTCTATCAAAAATCACCATCTGGTGAAGAAAGATTTCTTAGGCAGCTGCCAAGCACCTGATAAAAGGTCAGTATTGTTACAATAGTCAAGGTTGCATTGGGGACACCAGTTTTACAGGTTCAGATGGCCTACAGTGCAGTTTCTATAGAAAACACCAAACATTTTGGTGCCTGGAGGGACAGTAAGTTGTACTGAGACAAGAAAAGTATGTGGGAGTCAGGAGCATCATTGAAATTTCCAGCTCATTGCTTTTCAGATCCCTCTTTTGTAAACTGTGGGTGAAGTTTCTCTAATTGACAGAAGTGTTTTGAAAACAAGCTAGTGTTTATAAAATACTTTGGAAGTAGAATGGTTGGAGTATTATTTTATTGCATTCATCTTTTCATTTCATGGGAATCATCCCATAATAAGGCTTCAAACACTCTTACCAACTGTTTCTCTGTATTCACATAGCTGTTCAAAATGAATGCATTTATGAATTCACGCTGGTCCAGAAATACAAAAGGTTGCAGAGAGATCTTCACCTAAACCATTAAACGGCCCCTGTTTCAGGCAAAGTTCTTGAGGCACCCATATCCTTCTGTGATTTTAATCCATGGCCCCGACTGTGCCTGCTGACAGCACTACAGCACAGTCACGCAAGGCAGTAAAATTCCTGGGAACAGACTGCAGAAACAGCACAGACCAATGAAACGACAAGAAAAAAATACATCCGAGTGTTTGCCCACACAAAGTTTCCCAGGGTTCTCACGTGGGCAATTTCATTAGAGAGAAGAATGACTGGGGTGTCTGAGCTGGTTGTTCACCCTCCAGGTTCAATCAGGGCTTTCTGGGAACACAGAGGGTATCTAAAGGATGTGGATGTGTTGGGGTGAAAATGAAGCTACCAACAAAACATCAATAATGCCTTTACAAAGTAAAAGCCCAGGAAATACATTACAACCCCCTACCTGCTGCTGTCTGAGAGAAAGGAGCAAAACTCACTCATCTAGCTTAAAGGCCGTGTCATTCATGCTTCTTGAATTTTTGCTGCCAGACAATGTACCTAAATAGAAGTTGTTTTATTTCTCCCATATGTGGTCAATTAAAAATAGTTGTGGTGTTATGAGGCATCTCTTGTTGGCCTCGTGTGAAAACTCTGTATTCTACTGGTAATTACAATCATTCTCCCACTGCAACCAACTACACCTTCACTAAATCAGGCATTTATTTTCTGAGCTGTCAGGACTCTGGCTGAAAACACAGGAAGCATTCGGTTTCCATCCTCCTCTTTCATATTGTGGTATACAAGAAATTTCTTCAGTTTTCATAAGACATTTTATTCTTTTAACTCAAAGCAGATTTCCTCCAATAACATAAGCATTCAAAGCAAAATCCAGCTCTTTTTGGATGGCAGGATTCAAATGCAAAATAACTATTTGCTTCTTTTTTTTCCCTCCCATAGGTATGGCTCTCCCTACAAAGTGCTGTTGGAAAAAAACCCCAAAGCCGTAACATTAACACCACTGAAAATGTGGTGAGCTCACACCAACCCATAGCCTTAAATACAGGTTAGACCTTCAGCCCATGTAAGAATGAGGCATTCACAGTAACTGGCATCACTCTGCTTTTGAGCACTGAAACAGGTTTTGCAGACAGTTCCAAATTTGGCATCAGTGCAAGCTCACAGACTTCATTAGAAATAGCCTTATTTACTATGCTTCGTGGAGAAGAAAAAAGGCTCTGGAAATCCAGTCATTTCTAGGCAAAGTGTCAAACTTTTAAAATTAAGAAGCAAGACAGGTGTTACCAAGAATTTCAGAGTGGATGATTTTGGTAAAGACAAATTATGCACAAAGGCGTGTCTAGAAACCTGAATTCCTACTTGGGAAGGAGTAACTAAAGTAGGGGAATAACAATGCTGCTTGGTTCCACCTGGATCTGGGCATGCTTTGGGGCTAAAATAGCCAAAACGTATGAAGATTAGATAAATGTTATACAATGTAAAACCTCACTGAAAAAGGAAGTTTTGTGAAAGGGGAAAGTGACCTGCATATTTGGAACAAGACCGTAGAACAGTTCAAGTTAAAATAGGAGAAGAAAAATTAAGATGGCCAAAACTATTATTTTGACATCTTCAATGGACAATTTTTTTTTCTATTTTGAAAACTGCCGAAATATAACTTAAAAACTGAATTAAAGGAGGTTTGAACAAATGTAAATACCTCAGCAAAACCTGGATGCTGCCAAAATATTTTATCCAGTCAAAATGGTTTTGTTGGCTTTTTTTTTTTTTAAAAAAAAAGGAAATTATTTGCTTTTATTTGTGCTTTCAGCATATGAGAATAAGCAATTTGCAGTGTGTTCTGGAGCCACCAGTCAGTGTCACAACCTGTGACTTGACATGACTAACCCACATAAGGTCTAGTGGTTTCTGGTGCAGTGACAGTACTCACTCCTTCCCACTGCAAACTCCCTGATATCCCAAGGGAAAATGCAACTTCCCACCCATACATAAAGCCCGGCACTGCTCCAGCATTTCCCTCTTCAGCCTTATACTTGCACTAACAGGATTGTGGTAATTCTCTGTTAGATCACAGGATTATTGTAGATCCTGTTGTAGAACGTGTGTCTACAGTGACAGAATATAAAGCTCTAATTAAGCTAGTTCTTAACACTTGTCATTCCTGAGAGTTCCTCCCTGCGAATCCTGAGTTTATTTCCATCCCATTGCCAGCCATAGTGCCGCTGGAGCTGCGGGCAGGGAAGGGATTCATGGGGATTGGGTCACCCCTCCTCCGAAACAGATGACATTGGTTACCCTATTTGTGCCACATTTTTCCTCTTGCTGAACCACATCTCAAAGGTGAGAAAAGGAAACGCAGTGCCTGCTGGCTGGCACTGGGCAGAGAGGGACCCTCACCGTGGCTTTGAACACACTCCAGGTGCTGCTGATCTGGCAAGGAGCTCCTCCAGAAACCACTGCCAGACTGCAAGGGAAACATAAGAGGCAAAGGGATAAAACACAGTGACTTCCCTGTTGGAGTTTCCTTCTGAGAAGCATCTGCAGAAGGTCCAAGGTGCCAACCACCTTCCTAAAGCACCTTTTGCAGTGGGGTCAGAGCATCTGCCAGAGCAGGCGATGACCAGGATCCTGCTGCCAGGAGAGCTCCCTTTACCAAACCAGCTGCTGCGTGCCATCCACCAGCTCCCACAGCCTCACCCCAAAGAGGACTCTCCTGCCTTCCTGCTGCTGAGCTATTTCTTCCACCTGCGCTGCAATGATCACTGCATTCCTCCACCCTTTCACCCTCCCCCTGGCTGCGTCCCATGGCTCTGCTGGTGACACTGCAGACTGACCTGCCTGGCCCTGCCGCTAGTTCCTTTCCAGCAGCTCAGTTGCTACTTTGCTTTTAGCACTGCCTGAGCTTACTGCAGATGAGCACAGTTCGGGAGGAATTGCATGCCATACCTCTTTTCTCTGACCCTTTTGCTACGCCACATGCCCCCAGAGTGTTATGGAGAGGCTGGAAGAGGGACAGGCATTTCAGCAGCCCCAGGAGACGCTTTGGCTTCCCTGTCTGCAGAGTGGAGCTGAGCAGCTGGGTCATGGTGCAGAGGCTACAACTGGATGTCTCAAGTCCTTTCAGCAAGAAGGCCATAAAGGAGAAAACAGAACCAGTATGAGTCTGTAAAATATTTTCTACATTTTGAGCCTATTGGTGTAGAAATTTTTTTTTTCATCAGCTTGCCATAAGGTGTGACTTTTCAGATCACTATACTATGTCAGTAAAATGTCTTTTACTAGCATTAAGTATGTACATTCCCTAAAAGCAGGACACAATGGACAGGAAATAACAGTACGAATCAAGTTTAAAAAACAATTCTGAAATTGGCACACATTTGACTTTTTTCCTCACCAACGTACCTTTATCAGTCTTGCATTGGGACATGCTTCTTGCCAGGCTCTGGCACTGATTTTTATTTTATTCCTGTATTTCAGCAGCTGCAGGGAAAACTATTGTCCTTGGCACTGTCTACGGAGCTATAGCAATGTGCTGGATTTCAGAGAGTCTTATCAGCTCTGTGCTGAGTGGTCCTTAAGCCAAAGCCCCACTTTGAAAGTAAAATATGTCAATGCAAACTTGCTGCCTTAGCATCTCAAGATTTTCCAGCTAATCTCTCACGAGGTACCAAGCACAGTCTCAAGAACTCATGGACAAAGGCTATCAGGTTATGATGAGTGCCTGGCAGCTTCCTTTTCATTATCCTGGAAAATAGATAAATTCTTTGCTAGCTTTGTGCTTGCAGAGTTCACAGGAATTGTCATATAGGTATAATTCCTATTCTTAAGAAGGAAAAAGGAAAATCCAGCCAAGCAAACCTAGGTTAGCAGTCAACTAAGAAACGTAAAGAAGATTAAACGCTCCTTACAGTTTCTCTACTTTTTACAGATGCATAATCACCTGTTTGGAGGAAATTTTTCTTCAATGCTCTAAACTGTTTCCCTTGCTACAGTTTACACATCCACATGTCCCACTTGACTCGTCATTACCAATAAACCTTAAGAGACCACGTATTATTTTGCATGCTGGCCAAGAAACTAAACCACTTCTGCCTCTGAGCATCACTCTGCAATCGTCTCACAGAAAGAGCTGCATTTTCCAAGGCCTGGGATGAGATGCCGAAGCATTGATGTCATTTGCCTGGACTGCCAGGCCCTTCTTTTCCTGTTTCTCTTTGCTTAACAAACTTCTGAATCATTCCAGCTCTACCATGTGACTCACAGCCTGTTCCATAAATAATTAGAAGTAGGAAGGAGCCAAGAACAATAAAAACAGAACCTGAAAGTGTTGGAATGAGATTGGTTACCTTGGCGTTGTTTTGATTGTATTTTTTTTTTCCTTTTCCATAAGGGAATCTGCTCTTTACAAAGGAAAAAAGAAAAAAAGTCATCTGCTTTATTTAGCAGGAGTTAGCAATGCATGCTTTGCTCTCTGCAAAGGGCCAAGCTGATGTCACCAGCTTCATATATTCCTTAAAGCCTTATACTGAAGTTGGGATAAGAGAATTCTCAGCTGCTTTGACTGAATGCAAGCCAGAGGAATAAAGTTCCCCTGATGGCTTCATTTTGTGGCTGTTTTAGGTATTCATTAGGCACCAGATACCTCACTTGAAATAGTGTAATCCCTTAGCAAATATTAATTACATTAACCTTCAGACAGTCCTCGATCACGTGAAGTAGAAACTTCGTCTATCTTATCTCCAAACAGAAGACAACAAGACAAGGGCAAGAATAGATATTTATGCCAACAAGTCTGCACTAAAAACAAGAACAGAATAAAAGGGCTGCATTTTCTTGTCTGTCATATGATGCATATTCAACTGAAAAGGTTAGGTGGATTGTTTGAACTACACATAAAATTGTTACCTGAGCACCAGAGGCAAGAAGAGTTACCGAGGTGTTCTGACATACTATGAAAAGTGTGGGAATAATATTGCAAGGAAGCAAACCAGCAAGGAAACACACAGAACTCAGGGCCAAATTTCTCAGCAAGCATTTCACAAGGTGCACTCCAAAACAAGAATCATTCAGTCCTATGAGAGAGATTTAGCTTGTCTATTTTCCACTCTGTGATTGATCTATCTACAAGCAGATATGAGCACAGGCGTGAAGTCACTACATACTTGGGGCAAGCCAGGAGCTCTGAGTGGTCCCATGCCACACAGCCAACTTCCAACTCATTAAAATGTGAAAGTTTTATTGGTGATGTTACATGCAGACCCCAAATGAGCCAGTAGTGGGGTTTTTTTGGGCGCTGAAAATTCGCCTGGTCACTGCCCCTTCTGGACAACTCATATTTGAATGTATCACACAAGCTCTTCCGAATCTCTGCTCTCTTACCAGTTTCTGTGGTGCCAAATTGGATTAGCTGACCCACAGCCCAGGGCACATTTATGATACGTGCAACCATGAAAACAGTTTCGGGACTGGCAGGCCTCTATTTGTCCAGCAGAATTGTCACTGTGGGAGCACGCTGTGCAAAGCAGCTGTGCTTGTGGAGGGCTGTGCCTGAGGTGCAAATTTCCTTTTGAGTACCTTCAAATCACCCTGGAGATTATTAACTCATCCATGATTGCAGCTCTGTTGCCCATCGCTGCTGTTTCTGGAACAAAATGGGAACTGAAGTCAGTGTGTCTCGGTAAATCTCCACCAGAAAAGAGCTTTCCTTGAAGTGGTCACAAGAAAAAAGAAAAGTATATCAACATAATAATGGAGCAGGGAAAAAAAAGGTAAAAATTCTCAACAATTTTGTTTTCATTTACCACAAAGGGCTATTTTTCAGTAATTTTGCCAGTGAGTGCTTTAAGGCATTTCTTTCCCTTCCAGCCCCCCACAGCTCAGATCTGTCACACAGGTCTCCAGTGCCACAGCTGCTCGTGGCTGGGTCATTACTCATGAGTTAGACCAGCTCCATTCTCTACAGAAAGGCACCGCACTTTTCATCTTTTAAGCTTTTCTGCCAAACCGTAGCACAGACACCCTCTGGGTGTGATTCAGCCAATTTTCTCATCCACTTCAATGAACCTTGACTCTAAGAGGATAATTTAGTCCCACAGTTTCTGGGAACATGAAGTGAAATTGGACTGTCACTAACTGGACCCCATTTTTAGCGCTTTTAGGGCAGCCTATGTCTCCAGTGTACTGGATCTTCTTTATTTTCATTTGTTTCAGACTGTGTCAACCTACCCTTTTAGCTCTGCTTTTCTTCCACAACACAAAATAATCTGCCTTGGCCTCATATATGGCTGGAAATTCATCAGCATGGCTCAATCTGCAGGGGAAAAAGCTATCCCAAACCTCCCTGGTGTAGAAATTTTCAGGTATATTTCAGGTATACAGAAGAGCTGCTCTCATGAAGATGCCACTGCAATTCTGCTTGCTGAAAACACAGCAGGGAAATATCAGCATTAGAGCAGGTAGGAATTTCTGTTCAAATATCCACGAGTTCACATTCTGAAGAAACCTGTTGTAGAATACACTGTTCTTGACACTTGCACCTGCAACCTCGGAATAGCAGATTCTCTTCTCCTGCAAAGCTGAAACAGTTTGTAGGTTTCTCTTGCACAAAAATCTTTATGGGATGCAGGTCCTGGATATGAATTCATTGGGATGACTGAATTGGGCCAGGGCCAAAAAAAGCCTCCCCAGCTTGTCCTTGCTGCTTTGCCTGCCCTGGAGCAGGTATGTGCTGTCCTCAAAATGTATCAGGCCTATCTCTAGAAGTATTAGGATTTTTTTCCCCTAAGGCATTCAAAAACATTCAAACCAGGAAATGTTGCAACCCACAGCAAAAGATAATTTAAAATTAGGAAGAGAAACTCTAGATAAAGAAGGAAGAAATCTGCTGGATGTGTGTCTCACAGTATGATCTCCAAGACAATCCTTCAGCAGAGGAATGGCAGGAACACAGAACGAGCAGGCACCAACCAGCCTAGCCCACTGCTAATACACCCACAGCACCCTTCCCACTCATGACCACAGCGAGATCCATCTTAAAAGGAGTCACAAATCCCACTTGTGGAGCTATGTTCAAATACCTGAAACCCATTTGCCAGTTTCAAGCTTAAATTTATTCCTGGTCATTTGTATTCTCAGGCACCCATGGATCCTTTTCTTCTCTCTGGTATTTACCCACCTGATGCATTTCCAGACAGCAAACATATCCCATTTCTGCTTTTGTTTTGCAAGGTTAAACAAATCATTCCCTTCCATTTTCTACTGTAAAGCAGAATCCCTGTTCTGCTGATCTTTCTCACTGCCCTTTTCTGCATCTGCCAGCTTCAATTCACCTTCCTGCAAAGACAGTGATCAGAACTATACGTGGTATTGGAATTAAAATTAACTACTTCAAAACAAGGAGAAAAAGGATCACTTTTGAGGACAAGCTTAAAACCTGTAAAGAAAACCCCAACCAGATTTATAGCACACATTATTACTAAACTCTTTCATTCCTTGTGTCTATGGAAAAAGTCTTATAGAGCAGCACTGTGTGGCTCTTCTGACTAAGTTATATCTTGTATAACTGTGTTATACTTTGATCCCAATCTCAAGAAGACGTTGACAGAAAATAAATCATAAGGTTTGTGGGATTTCTATTGCTCATATCCCTGAACCTGGGATTAAGGGCTTGAGGCAAGGACAGAGACCTCAAGGGAAAGCTAGCTCTAGGGGAGTGATTTTCATGTTCCTGAACCAATGAATCTTTGCAAGGCCACAGAATTTCCCTTCTTTAGGCAGGAACGGAGTACAGTGCGTGGCCTGCTGAACAACTGTATGTATTTTACCATGGATGTATTTTCTCAGTCCAGGTGTAGAAATACCCTCACCATGGAAAGCAAAACAGCTCTACTTGGTAATCATTTCAGTGACTTTGCTTCCACAGTCCCAGGAAGGATTCCTGGGTAGCACAGGTAGCACAATGCAACCGCAGCAGATAATATCAATTTACCACATTAGGAGTCCTTCCAGGAAAAAAGCTTATCACCTCCAGGTGACATTCTGTTTTGCTTGGATGTATTCTCCAGTCTGGAAGAGGGGAAAGCAAAGAAATTCAAACTGTCATCTGCTTTCTGTCCTTTAGACCTTGAAAATTTATTTTATGAACAAAGAAAAAATATATGCAGGCACTGAAGCCATAGTGTCAGCAACATCCTCAGAGCATTGGCCAGACCTTCTCCGTGGGCTGCCTTTTGAAGCCATCAAAAATAGAGGGATTTCTTCCCTATGAATAGCAGAAATAAGGTTCAGAACAGAAAAATGCCACATGTCTAACCCAGGTGACTGCTCCACTTCAACACCTTCTGTCCTGTAGTCCTTAGGAATAGTTATTGGCCTCATGGGGCCAGGTTAATTCCAATTTGTATATTAGATTTATGCAGGCATATGTTACTGCTCTACTCACATACTGCAGAGAGGAACAACATCCATGGGTTTTAACTTTCCTTTTAGCCTTTCTAAGGCCTGTAGTGCATGCTTAGTTGGGTTCAGATGAGATGGGAACCAGAAGTGTTTGTTTCTATGGCTTTTCATTTGGAGCTACCTGAAATACACATATTGTTTTTAGCACAAAAGATATTTCAGGGTATCACATGGACATGAATCAAACACACTTCCACCAATCTTGGGTTGAAGTCATGGAGAAGTCACAATCACAAAGAGGGCCAGTTGGTCAGCAAAACCTTGCCTCTCACACCTGCTCTGTTTTCTTGCAGAAGGCTCTGTGAAATATTTATTCATGGGAGAGAACCATCACAGGATCAGAAATCTAACTCAGATTTAAATTTACATATTAACATTTCCTTAACCTGAGACTGAACATGCTGGAAACTGCATAGGAAAATACATCAAAGTAGTTGTAGATACAAAAGTTGCTGTGAACGGGTGAAAGCCAACTCAAAAGGCTGAGCCCTTCCCCTGAGAAGTTTTATCAGGCTAGTACTAGGAGAGGATCCAGGATACGTAACCATAACATCTCAGAAATAGGCATTCAGGTCTCCTTTTTTCATCACAAAGGCTTACTAGTTCACCTGCCTAGAGTATAACATAAATTCACAGATGCCCACACTGTTTCCTATGTGCATCAACACTATTACCTATGCTAACAAACTGTGAGAGAGTTCTCTATCATGAACATGGCCTGCTCCAACTTCCCCAAGCAGCTTCTGGACCTGTTTTGGTAGCAGGAGTGTGCCAGGAGCCACACCCGAGCAGCAGATTGCTTGAAGCCACCTAGTGCAGCCAAAGCCAGCTCACCAGTGGATGCAGGCTGTTCCACACCAGTTGGCCTCAGTGGCTGGGATCCTTTCCTGGCACGTTTAATACAGTGATACAAACCCAGCCTACATCCTTTTAACAAAATTACAAAGTCAAATCAAACTGTCGCCGAGAAGCTGTTCCACATATGGTTTTAACTGTGTGCTGTTTTGCAAGTGTCTGGAGTTTTCTGGGCTCACTGCACGGATTGTGTGCTCCAGTTAAATACACTCACACCATTTCACAGTTAACAGGGGAGCTGCTGAACTCCAGCGAGGCTGGGATGAACTGGCTCCTTTGGAATGACAAGGGTAGAAGAACCTAAAAGACTTTCTAAGGTGAAGTTTGCCCATGACCTAAGTTGCAATTACCAAACCTTTTCTGCATGTGACCATCTCATTATAATTTTCTGCTGTGTCAATGCAATTACCTTCCACAACCAGGCACCATCGAAAACAATTCCAAGAAAGCAACTGCTCTCCTATTGTGCAAGTGGAGTTGGAAACACAGATGTGATCGTGGCAAACTCCAAACTCTATTTTTAACTCCAATCACAAGATCTAGGGTGTCCCATTAAATTACTGAAATAATCATAATACCTTCTTTCCCTCCAAATCAGCATGCAGCTGTTCCAGTTGGAAAAGGACTTCTAGAGGTCTCCAAGTCCAACCTCCTGCTCAAAGCAGATCTAGTTCAAACAAGATGCTCAGGTGCTTGTGCAGCTCTATTTTGAAGATCCCCAAGGGTGGAGAGCTTATCGTGTTCTCTACGAACACGATCCAGTGTTTGACCGCCTTCACAGTAAAAAAATGTACATATACAAAGCCAGAATTTCCCATGTTCCAGCATGAAAACAACCCAGAACCCTGTTGAGGGCAACTGGAAACTGGAAATTCATAGTATTCTCAGATCCCAAGGGCAAGGCTTCAGCAATAATTTTTTCAACACAAAATTAATAGTTATTTGTAAGATATTGCAGAATGCAAGATTGTAGATGCAAAGCTTGACAGCTAAAGCCTTACTCTGTCTCCCAAATTAGAGGCCCAAACCGGTATTTTCCTCCTTGTGCTTTTATGTATCTACACGATGCCAGCTATGTAGATGAACACCAATAAACACTAATTAAAACGTCCAGTATTCTTCACCAGAGGAGTTTTATGAGATATAATTCGGCCTTTAAAGTATTTCCTCTAACCCTTTCATAGTGAGGGCAGCTGAGCTCAGTTAGGTTCACTATGATTGATGATAATTCTATTTGCTCCCATTAGGAAGCTTGCTGCACTATGAACAGTCCAGGGAAAAAACCCACTGCTAGGCTCACTGGGGGAACTTCCATACCATTTAATAAAAGACAAACCCATCGGATCCGTGTGTCACAAAAGCTATCCCCCACGCTGAAGCGCTTGGCTGGGTCAGGGCAGGAGACGATGACACCATTCACTGAACATTTAGGGCAGTGCAGGCACATCCCATCGCATGATTAAGCCCGAAGGGAGGCACCGAGGATTAATTACAGGACCTTTTTTTCTGACAAAGGTTCAAATCCTTGTGACAGAAGATACACTGCGCCTGACTACTACTGAATTCAGTCTTGTACAGGCTGCCAGTGAATTCATTGTTTGGTCTCTGTCTCTGGCAGTGACTCACGTTGTGACACATTTGCTTGGGGAATACTCTCACATACAGAAATGCATGCACAGAGCAAACAGGCACAGTATTAAAAAGGGAGGTCAAATTATGGTTCCATTAACCTCGAGAGCATCTTTTAAAAGGAGATGAAAACCAAAACAACAAACAACCAAACCTAACCTCCAGCTAAAAATAAGAGAGCTTCAGCTGAGCTCTTTTGTACCACAGCAAGTATTTATAGATTGCTCAGAAATCCTCAATAACGGGGGGTTTAATGGAAACTGGCAGGTTCTTAACTAAAATAGTGCTAAGGGGTACCTTGTTGAGGCTTCTCCACCATTTACCACAGGGGCCATTGTGCTACCAGATGGTTTGCAGTCTCTACAACCATTCATGTTACAGACTTAACAACTCCTCAGAGGAAAGCAAACAATCACTCCTGGAGCTTAATGGTAAAGTAGGTAGGTAAATAAATAAGTAAAACAATCAGCTTTCAAATTTCTCTCACATCCATCAGGAAAATTTCTGAATCAAATGCAGAGATCTCTTAAGGACAAGTCATGAAAACAACAATAGTGCATTTTTGACTACCATCCACCCGCAATAGTAATCAATGAAGGATTTGGGGCAGAGCAACAATGCACTCAAACATTTAAAATTGTCTGCTTTTATTTAACAATTTCCAGTGTTTATTTTTAGACTTTCCACCTGAAAATAAATGGCTGAATGTAATATCAAAAACTGTCAAGAAATGAGCAAGAGACCTGGAAAGTTCTTTATCCAACCCTGAGGCAAGCTCTCTGGTGACAGCAGACAAGCCAGAGTGTGTTTAACTCAGATGCTAAATCCTGTGGAAAAACAGGGGGTTCTATTTGCTACTTGTAGTATCAACAAACAATCTCTTTTCCATTGCTTACAACTTCATCCCGACTCTGTTTTAGGGCACAGGATTTTACAGGAGCCAGCAGGGCTGTTCAGGTCTTGGTGTCAATTCAAGGGGCTGAGATATTTTGCTCTGGAGCTTGGAGAGACAGGAGAGACCAAGGGACTAAGGCTAAGCCTGGACATCTCTGGCCTCAGAGTGTCTGCTCACCTCCACAGCAGGACTGGAGAAGTACTAACAGTTACAAACATGCACAATCTGGCATTAAATCCTATGACTTTTATCCCTCCTTTACAAAGTGACTTTGTTTATGACTCAATAGCCAAGATATTTTTGGAAGCTTGTATTCTGGCGATCCCAAAGCATTCTTTTCCTCTTATGAAAACATTAGTATTACTTTGGAGGGCGGTATATAAATTCTGACTGAGGGCTAAGACTAACTAAGAAGAGCAGGAATGATTTTTTTCAAGAGATGAACCTTCTTAATTTCTCTCAGCCACTGCTGTGAATACCTAAGGCACTTATTTTTAAAAGAACATAATTTAAAATACTTGTTAAAAGGCTAAAATGTCCATTGCAAAGTACTGATCCTTACAATCCAGGATTTAGGAAAGTTCAGTGCAATAAACTGGCTTTAAACCAGTAAATAAACAATGCCTCTTATTTTGTTTCAGATAGCTGGAGAGGGTGGCCAAATCACAGTTCAAAACCAGAAAACACAAGTCCAGCTTTTCTCATTTTGCTCACAAAATAAACATATATTCATCCTTTTGAGTGAACTCTTGATAATACTGATTACTAGAAGAATTTGTTACCTGTAAACACAACAACTCTTTGACTTGGTGCATTATTACAGTTTCTCTGAGTGCCAGTCATAGTAGCAGTATGTGCCAAACACCGTCCTTTCCCTCACAAATGGAAACCTTCCAAAAACTTCAGCTATATATAACCCCTGGCGTGTTTGAGGAATCTGGGGAATGAAAAATCTCCAGCAGACTGATTTGCTCAGGTCTGCAGTAGAAGCTTGAGACCTATCTCTGCATTCTCTAATTAATGGTAATTCAGGAATATTTTTTTTTTTTTTGCTTACCTCTGTATTGTCCATCACATCCACAATCCCCCCAAAACCATGGCTCCGGCTCCTCTCCTTCAGTGACAATGGTCATGTGAAGCTTCATCAGCTCCCATATCTTTCACAGCCATTTCATTCTACTATTTCACCACCCCCTCAGTGGTGCCAGGACATTTGCTGATTAGAAACTGGTGTTTGATCAAGCCTCAGGTGGTATGAGTTTGCTCTTTAGGAACCTCTGTTTGGGATGTGGTTATATAATGCAGATACAAACATCATTTTAAACCAGGATACTTTTAACACAAATAAGTTCCCTGATCTCATTAATCATTATAACTGCTGAAGAATTAAACAAATTGAGGCTGATGGTGCTGAAGGTGGCACTAACATCAAGATGACCCATAGATGTCTTAAATTCTCCTCCTCGGCCCACAAGCCTGTACCAAGGTGCTTTAGGACAAAATTGTTGCTTTTACACCCAAATTGATGTCTTTATCTCAGCTGCTGATGGAGTGTATTGACATCTGTGTAGGCCATGAATTAAACCAAGAAGAGCAACTTCCCAAGCAGGAACCAGCAAGAGCCTTCAAGGAGTTCATCCTCTGCCACTGATACTGGGTTGAGATGAAAACCTGATGACCTGGAGGAGGGCTCTGCTTCTCCTTTGCTCAGGGGGTGCAAGCTGGAGGGCACCCCTCTCGCCAGACGTGGCCAAGAACTGGACAAATGTTTGTGTTGGCAAAAGTCATCAAACAGCAAATCTTCCAGTTAACAGTTGAAAATTGGATCTTTCTTTTTTAACCATTCTCTCATTGCAGTTTCTCATGCCATCACTGGACATTTGAAATTCTATCTGGATACCCTTGTATACACAAGAATGATTTCTACCTTCTTTATTTTTGCTCTGTACTTTGTGATACAGAGAGTTCATCTCAATCCCAGTGTGAATTTTGGGCCTCACATTTCTCTGTTAAAGCTGCAGACGAAGCAAATGCATCAGCAGGTGTTAAGTTTCAAACCATGTAGTGGAATGTTACAGTTCTGAAGTTCTTCTGCCTTTTTTTTTCTCAGTCATATTTCCCATTCAATGAGCAGAGTCAAGATAAACATCTCTGGTCTTTGTTCTCTGCAATACATTCTATTTTCTTTTTTCTTCAAATGAGCAATAGGAAAATCAGCATTTTAGACAGCCAGGCAAAGCCAACAGTTTCAACAACTATCACTATGAGATGCAAATTCAGAGGCTTTTACCTGCAGAACAGTGAGCAGCCCATCCCCACCAGAGCTTTAAAAAACAGACTAAAATCCTTCTTTCTTGTTCTATCTGAACACTATCAAGCAAGGGCAAACACAATGGAACAAGAATGTGATTAAGAAGTACCATGTAAGAAGTTTCCACAGATATGTTGGGTTTTTTTAAAGGCCTAAGTGCACTGCAGAGTTCTCATGCGTTTGTGTCCTTGTGCAGCAGCCACTGTGAGGGTTCTGCTGGCTGTTCCCCACACCCTCACAGACAGACCTGCAGCAGCTCGGGCCAAACATAAAAAGGAATGCATAGGAAAAAATTACAAGGTTGTAAGAAGGTAATGGTGATTTCCATCTGTTTTTCAGTTTATAACAACCTAAATAGACTCATCTTGTTAATACAATCCAAGTAATGAATAACCTAGGCTGCTCTGGGTTTTTTGATATTTTTCTACTAAATTTCCACTGCATTATATTTGTGTGCACACATTCACACATACTCCGCTACAAAATTTTCTGATGTGATTCTGCCCAGCTAAAAAGCACTACAGCCACTATACTGGCACCAGCAGAGAAGGAAAGGGGATACAGCATACTGTTTAACAATGCTGTTAAGCAAGTTAATAATTAGAATTTGCTGTGGTCAGTTTCTTTCCAGAACACTTTATCGAAGGCACATTAGAAGTCTGTCCTTTCGAAAAGATTTTCTCTTGTAAGACTCACATTCATGCAGCAGGCAGATGCACATCTGTAGTTGGCAGCCTTTCAATAAATAAGTTGCCCACAAGTAAAATTCATCAACCTGGAGAAACCAACAGATGAGCGCAGCGTCTAAAGAAGCAAAAAGAACTTTTCCTGCTATGAGGATGTCACACACAAAACCACTTGAACAGAACATCTGTTGTCTATAATCTGACAGAGGTCTAGGTTTTGAACAGCTCAAAAAGATCCTAAAACAAGGGCAGATGTGTGGTTAAAGGCAGTGAAGGGATGGGGACCATCCTACCCTCTTCCCTCGGATGAAAGATTAAAACTTCACTGCCGCCAGACTGCTGTTTCACTGTCAGCACACATTTGGACAGCCCAAGACCTTATGGCTTGTTTTATGGAGTACCAGCCTTGTATGAGTCAACCTGAGCCTTTGTCCTTGTGAAATCACGCCAGAAAGCTGCTCGGGCCAGGGACAGATGTCCTTTGTTCCAGAACAGATGCGGCCTTGCTTTGTGCCCTTTCTTTCATGGCCTCCTGGCTGGTGCTGTGGTGGCACCCTGTCCCCAAATTGCCGTGTCTGACATCTGCCACGGCAGCGCAGGGGACATCCCTCCTTGGCTGCAGAGCAGCTGCATGAGCCATAAGGGCACTGCTGCTGTGCCACTGGCGGGATGCGCTCACTGCCGGTGCTGCTGGGGCTGCCAGGGCTGTACGTGTGCTCAGCATGGAGTGTGTGTGTGATTGTGTGTGTGAGTGTGTGTGAATGAGTGTGCGTGTGATTGTGTGTGTGTATGTGTGTGTGTGAATGTGTCTATGTGTGTGAATATGTATGTGTGTGAATGTGTGTGTGTGTGTGCATGTGTGTGTGTGCATGTGTATGTGTGAATGTGTGTGTACGAACGTGTGTGTATGAACGTGTATGTGTGTGAATGCGTGTATGCATGTGTGTGTCTGTGTGTGCAAGTGTGAGTGTGTGTGCATGTGAGCATGTGTGCATGCACACGTGCATTTGCACGTGTGTGTGCACGTGTGTGTGCGTGTATGTATGCATGCATGCATGCGCATGTGCCAGTGTGCTCGCTCGCCTCCCTGTGTGCCTTTGGTGACTGAGGAGGTGATGCCCCTGCGATGCAAAGCCGTGACTCCGAGGCTCAGGATGCAGAGCAGCAGGATGTGAGGAAGCGCTGGAGCTGCTGCAGCTGAGTCAGCAAGCCCCGGCCGCTCCTGTCTGTGTGTCTCTCTGCAAGCTGCTGTCTGTGGGACGAGCTTCCCGTTGCACCACAGTGGTTTGGTAAATCAGAAAAGGGTGTAGAAAGGCCTCAGCTCTTCCCAGGGTAGGTCAAAATGTCTGAATTTACATCCCTAGGGTGGCTATTTCTGCTCTGAACATTGCAAACAGAACATTCTGCTCACAAGACAGGCCAGTCAAGACAGACTGACAGAGCTGGGGTTGTCCAGCCTGGAGAAGAGAAGGCTCCAGGGACACGTCTGAGCAGCATTCCAGTATCTAAAAGAGGCCTGCAAGAGGGCTGGAGAGGGACTTTTCACAAGAGTATGTAATGACAGGACAAGGAGGACTGACTTCATGCTGAAAGAGTACAAGTTTAGATTGGATATTAGAAATTCTTTACCCTAAGGGTGGTGAGGCACTGCAACAGGTTATCCAGAGAAGCTGTGGATGCTCCATCCCTGGAAGTGTTCAAAACCAGGTTGGATGGGACTTTGAGCAACCTGGTCTAGTGGAAGGTGTCCCTGCCCATGTTGGGGGGGTGGGACTAGATGATCCTTAAGGTCCCTTCCAGCCCAAACCATTCCATGATTCTACACTTTCATCCTTTAGAAGATTTCCATGACATTTCTTCAGATCTCATTGATGGATGCAAGGATAAAGACAATTAATTCTGCTACCCTGTAGAGTTCTGCTTCTTTACTATCATCCAGAAAGAAACTCTATCTGCAACTCTTGAAAAATCCCTATCCAACAGTAAGCATGGAATCACTCTGGCTGTGTCTAACCTGACCTTAAGCATATTGCAGGTTGCTGAATCACCCAGATATTCTGTCTTTGTAGACTGTTGCCCTACCTTTTCATTTGTGCCAGCAATAAGTAGTATAGCAACTGGAAAATAAGCCACTTGAAGGAGCTTAAAATTAATATTTTACTTTTTGCTGAACTCATTTTTAGCCAGATCAATTCTTTGAACCATTCCACTGCCCGATAACAGAACTAGCTGGGGTGGGAACAAGCATGGACTGCCAGCCAGCCGGACTTGGACAGGCTTCAGCCATGATGAAACAGCATCCTCCTTCAGAAAGAGATGCCTCGACCAAGACATGACTCATATCATGACCTGTAAGGTTTAAAAAAGTTGTAGTGAGTGATAACAGCAAAACCCGAAGTAGAAAAGAATGGTGCATAAAGTAAGGTGGTGTACTTCCTGAGTGACTGGTGCCTTCGTGGAGCATGTCATGCCTCTCCTTTTCTTACACACCACTGGTTGCCCCATGGCTGAGTATTAAACTATCTAATTTCTAATTGCTGCCTGGTGTGGCAAGCACTTGCTACACACACCTTCAGGGTGGTAAAGCTATGAAGCTCATATCTATGAAGCTCAAATAGAGAAATATCTTAAGACAGGGGAAGAAAAGCTCCCTGTGAAGCCTAAAACAGCTACAACTGCACATGGAACTGGAGGGGAGATGATCTGAGTCTGTTTTGAAATGGTGGGGAGAAAATATCACTATGTTCACAGAGAAAGTATCATAATGTATTTTCAGTAATTGCAGGAGGACCCCTGCAATTGTAAACTGTGGAGTGATTTAAAACTGTAGAGAAAAAAGTAATCACAGAGATGCCCCCTGATGTCTCATGTTCTCTTCCTGAGGCACATATGGTAGTCATGGCTTTTGATGTTTGCTATCACACCTAAATTTGCAGGGAAGTTTTCTGTAAGCTGCGATATGTAAGGGCAAGTGAAGACAATGTTCTCTGGCCCCCAGGGCATCTGAAACGACTCTGTCTTGGAAAAAAAGAATCATTAGGCTGAGCACACAGGCTTACTCAGAGGCCTCGCTTTACAGGGCACACTCCTTGGATCTTCTTATTTGAAACAGTGAAAGCAAGAGTTTCAAAAATAGTATCCCATCATCTTCTGGAATATTTTTTTTCACACTAAATTCAGAAATAGTTCCAACCCCAGCACAGTCACTGTACAAAATCACTTCCTTCTTCCAGCAGTTGAAGAGGAACGTGTATTGCACCATCAGCCTGGAGATTAGGGCCAGCAGATGAATGTTGAGGGTTAGTCTCCAGTGAAACACTAAGCATCTCTCTCTTTCGCAGGCACTGACAGAGGCTTCATATCCCTCCCTTGAGACTAGCCATTGCTCCAAGATTATCCTTAATATACTTCTTTCAGGCAGACTAATCTCCCCCATTGTCTAGACTGCACAGTACAGCCTTCAAACAAGAAGCGTAAACAGGGACATTTCTATGTTCTCTCCTCATCCCTGTTATATGAACAGCCAAGAGACCAACAGGGAACAGAGCCTTAGCTCTTGGATTTGATTTGTACACAGCAATAAAATCGGAATCCAAACTGTAATAACACAACAGGAGAAAGATTCTTTGGGTATATTCATGGACTCCACAGCCATTTCCTCAGAGATACTCTTTGAGACCCAGGGCAAGGAGCTTCCTCCTCAGACAAAGGGTTTGCTATCTTTCCTAGATGACTTGTTGTAGAGGCCTTTCTTTGGCTTTCCACTTGGACTCCAGTTCTCAGATACAACTTTGTTCTTTGAGACACCCTCAGAAAGCTTTTGCTGCTGCTGGTGGTAACCCACCATGGGAAAACCTGTCTGCCAGGGAAGAAGAGGCAATGTTTATAATGTGCAACAATCTGGTGGCTCTCAGCCAACATGAAGTGAGGTCCAAGGGTCACGTATGTCCTGCTCTGCTGTCTGTTCTGACTGAATACTAAAGATTCCCAAAAGGCAGTCAATGCTACAGACTTGTGTTGCAGGTTCTTTGTTGGTGTTTCAAGGATTTTGTTTTAAAAAAATCTTTTTCTGGCCACGGTTTCCATCTGTTTTTCCTGGAGCTGGTGGATGGTCAATTAACTAGAGTTTAGGGAAATCAGCGGTTTTTTGTTTGCAATCATTCATGCAGATATTTCTCTGCCTTCAGTCTGAGCTGATTTGCAAAGACAAACAACTAAAATAAACATAGCTGTAATGCTGCCTGGTTCAGAGTCAACTGAATATTCAGCTCTGGAAGTACTGCATGAGTTTTAGGTAAAAGCATAAATCAGTCCCAATTTAGTTCATGTTTGAAAGAGATCCATCACCAGATGGGCCTGCCTTGGAGCCGGGGGCTGATAGAGTTAGACTGCACTCACACTTCCTTCCCAGGAGCAGCAGCAGCAGCAATTTCAGAGGAAATATTCACAGAGTAAACGCTGAACCCTGAGCCTCATAATTTAGTCTTTTGGCTGAACTCCATTTCCTTGGTTCCTGCATTGACTGGTTGGGAGAAAACACCCTGCAAATAGTTCTTGGCTTATTCCCCTGACTGCCCTGCTCCTCACCCCACACTGTCTGCAGCTCTGCCAGTACAGCCCTCTGCACGGGCAAACTGTAAAACCAGTAAGGGGAAGAGTCCAGCTTAGAAAAGGAGTGTGGAAATTTAGGGGAGAGGAGGGAAATAAGGGCTTATAAACCAAACTGGTTCCTGAAGCCCATTTAGTGTGGGATTCCACCAGTCACTGTGTTAGTCCAAACGAATGGGGAGCTTGGAAAGAAGGGGAAAGCAGAGAAAGATGGAGCAAGTCTGGCTGCTGAGCACAACAGCTGGTGAAACCCTGACCTGACCCAACAGGGACCAGAGCTCCAGAAGCCAGCTCTGATACTGCTGAAGCACCCGTCTGATCCTCCCACACTACGGGACAGCCTGAGAAGCAGATTTAAATCCCTAGGGGCCTTCAAAAGAAGATAAAAAAATCTGTGGGGTAAAAGCAGAGAGTAAGTTTCAGTGCTCTTTGTCTTTTAGGATTTAGATACTGGTCTGAAGTCCACTGAATTCATTTAAAAGACTTACTGAGTGCACTGTTTTGGATCAAGACTACAGATCAAATATTTTAAAGACTTCATCAATTCTTCCACTGGCTACAGAGCACTGGCAAAAGATACAAAAAAGGCAAAAGAAACAGAGCGACAGAAACAGCTGTACACCATTGAAACAGAATGTTACTGCGAGATGTAGTTTATAATAATTAGTCGATCAACATGCTAGGCAAGGGATTTTTTTCCATTTTGAACCAGTAGATGCACAGATGGGGTCTATAATAGAACTGGCATGTGTGTGGATTTTTTTTAATTTTTTTTGTAAGGCTGCATAATTTTACAACCACTACTAATGTTCATGTGTATTGATATAATGGGAAGAGTACTCAAACTTCTGAGGATTAACATTGTCAAACTGGCTTCCTGCCCATGAGGTGACATTGAAATTGCAATAGTCCTTGTCTGGAGCAGCAGCAGTGGCTACAACCAGATTGTGCAGACTGACAGACTGCTCCTAAGTAGTAGTAATAGCAGTAGCAGGAATATGATTATAAGTAATTAAAGAAATGTAATTTTCAGCCAGAGGTACCTTGGTGAGGATCAAGCAATCAATCTGCTTTCGAGGCAGAGTTAGAAATGAGCTTTTCTCACTGCTCTTGCCATATCCAATATGGTTGCCACATGAAAGAGACCATCAGCACACACTAAACATTCAGGTCTAATTGATAAACCACATCCAAGAGCACTCCAACATGCCTCTTTCCACCAGGGACCTGCCTGAGCATAGTGTCTGTCACAAATTTACCAATTTCAGCTGCACTCTCCCTAAACCATCACCAGACAAGAGCTGGCATTTAGAACGGTCTAGTGGACCCTTCCCAAGAGGGGAAGAGGGTTCTCCTGTGACAAGCCTGTTCTGGAGGTGAGCTGTCCTGCCTAGGTGGCCACCTGCTTGGGTTGTTTGTGGCCACAGCCATAGTGGCCACTCCACAAATGTGGCTTTTGATTGCCATTTCATGGATTTATTAAGTGCCCAGATTTCCTAGGGCAAGTTTGAGGAGGCATCATTACTCCTCCCTCATTCACCTGCACCAGTGAGCAGGGAAGAAAATTAATCGAACTGCACCATCAGTAATAAAAAGCCTCAGCAATATGTATTCTGCTTCTCTCCAAGCACAGCTCAGGGAGTACATTTTGTTCTGGGATTTCCACAAGGAAGCAATTAACTCTTGGAGATTAGTAGATAAATATGAGTCAAGATTTTAAAATTTGAATGTGTTAGGAAAGATCAGCACTAGGGAAACTCACAAACACACTTTTGAAATTGCTCTAGCACTATCAGTTCAGCTGAATGCCACCAGTTCACATGAAGTGCAGGGGTCCCCTAAGCAACTCAGCACCTTCAAAATGCTTATTTAAAAGTCCAGCTACACCAGGAAAAGCCTAGCCTTCAGCTGTGTATCTGTCAGAGACCCATACCTAAACCATTACACTAAAAGAAGCTGTTTGAGCACTTGGTCACGCTAAGAATGGTCCGAACTATTCTGCAAAAATCCAGATCCCTGGGATACAATTCAGTGGTGATATATGGCACTGCAGTCATATTTGTCAGTGTTTTAAAAGAAAGGCCCATATAATGCTAATCTGATCAAACCACAAGCTCAGCGCTGAAGCAATAAAACTCCAGTTTCCTCAGTCTTTATCACTGCTCAAGTCTTAAAAATCTCTGACATGTAATATGACATCTAAAAGACTCTTGATATCTGCTTTTAAAAGCATAGCTATCATAGACAGGAAAATAATAGAGTAAAACGTAGCAATAATTGAAGCAACCATAATCCAACTAACTACTAATCAAAAACCTCTCCGAAGAGCTTCCTGTTTTGGATGGGTTCTGCTGATCCCTTTTATTTGTTTGATTTTGTCAGCAACACCCGTGAATCAACAGCCCTAAGAGCTGAGGCCAGCACAGGCAGGCACTGCGTGGCACGGCACCAATTTGAACCTTACTGCTCCAAAAAGAGTTACAAATTCTGGCACATCAGGTGTACAAAGCTCACTGCCAGCAAAAAGTAACGCTGCAGAATTCAGTCTCTGAGGCACCCAGCACAAAGAAAGCAACCCTGTGCCAGGAGAGCCATGGATTTTTTTCAGTACGTTTGTCATTCAGATTATTGTCTCCTCAACTGCTGGTAGCTGAATTCCCACCTCACAAAAGCTTTTTGGAGGAAAATCCCTCAGAGCTAGTTGACTTTCTTATTTTTTCCTTCATTTCTTTAGGTCTGTGGAAGGCCCACCCACAGTTTTGGCTCTCTATTGCAGCTCTCTATTCTGTTTAAGTTCTTTTCTTGCTCATTTATTTGCAGCTTCCAATTAGAGCAAAACGTCTGCAGGGCACTTATTAATTAATACAAAAAACAACTAAAAACCAAAAGGAAGATAAATCCTCATTTCAGTACTAACATCACATTTGGAAAGCTACAAACCTTTCAAAACACATCCTTTTTTTTTTCTTCCCCTGTTGTTCTTTTGTTCTCTGTTCTGGCTCCTTCCCTCCAAAATCATTAGCTAGGATGGATAAGTACAAGAAATACACTTTCACCTATGGCTCGTGAACCATCACATATCCATGATGCTTTCCCTTAAGAATGCCAGAGTGGTTCTCAGAGGGAAACGGCTGCAGACACACTGAAGTTATTATAGCACAAAACGTAAGAGCTGCAGGACCACCCTTCTGGCATTATAAAATTCTTTTGTAGAGAGTGGGAGTTTTCACTTGAGTAAAAAAGCACTGTGATAACTCATGGCAACACCTCCATATCTCCATGAAAGGATACAAGCAGAAATGTCACCTGTAATCTACACTAGCTTCTTCAGGTTCTGCCTGAAACTTAAAACAGTGCAAGCCTTTAGCTGGTTATTGTAAAACACATTTCCCACCTCCAGTCCCCACTCTGGCAGTGACACATGCATTAATTGATATTTCATTATAATACTGTTACTTCAGATCTCCTATAGCACAGCTCTCTTTTAGCCCTGAAAAGCACTGTCTTCACTGCACTGCCATTTAATCTCACTTTATGCAATTATAAAATAGCATATACATTTTTTAAATATTATTATTAATGAAGTAATCAATGCCCCGTAGGACAAGCAATAAATTTTTTTACAGAGAACATATTTATCTTTTGACACATTATTATATTGACTCATGAAAAATAGAAGCAATGCTCTCATTATTTATCCAGTCTAACTTGAAGGACGCTCTTGTCAGTTCCTTACAGGAAGGAAGGATATTGAATATTTGATATTTGTGATTGGTGAAGTCTGCAGTGACCTGTTCCAGTATTCTGAATTGTTAACAATCATTGAACCCTACTGAGGAAGAAGAACAGGGGCTTTAAGAGTTGTCATGCATTTGATAATTTCACAGAGGCATTAAATTTCTTTAAAGACAACAGGTAACTTAAACTTAAAAGAAACTTTAACCAAAACATGGCTAAAAGTCACCACCCAAAACAAAAGGTCATGAGAAACCACTTGGGGGGTTGAATTCTGTGCCTGAGTTGGATTCCCTGGATACCACTAATGCTTGTTAGAGAGACAACAGGAACGCCTCTGCATTTACCTCTCATTCTCAGCATTAAAACTCCAAATTACTACAATAATCTTGTTTTCCCTATAGCTCAGCCCCTCAGCAATTCTGCATTGTAGAAATGAAGCCAAACTACAATGAGCTCTGGAGGCGTCCCTTCCATAATGTCTGAGACACGGGCTCTTTCCACCCAGACCCTAAGAGCGGGCAGTGCTTGTAAATGGGATTTTAGCTTGGGCTCTCCTCCGGTCCAAAAAGGTCAGGCAAAAAGAAATCAATGCTCACATGAACACAAGTGAAAAAGCTGGGATCCCAGCTCGGCTGCTGCTGTGGCACATGTTGAAATCCACCCCCATAGAGCAACACTGGGGATGCTCCTGCACCCAGAGCTTACTTCTGCAGCAACAGTGCCAGCTTTGTGAGGCACAGCAAGGGAGGCAGCAGTGTGCAGAAGGGAAAATTCCAGCTGTGCTTGTGTTTCCCTTCCCCTTCCTGCCCCACAATAACTTCACTGTAAGATACAACAAGAAACTGGAAGCTTGCACTCGTGCTGATCCCCAAGTGCAGTTCCTGCCCATTTCAATCCCTCCCTGTAGGGATCGTTTTCTTAGGCACATTTAACTAGCTCCAAGCCCCTTTGCTTCTCTAAAAAAGCAGTTTAAATTATTAATAAATGATAATACATAATTAATAGCAGTGCTCAGAAGCAGTCCTGCCTTGCATTGCTCTGGCTACTAGCTAATCAAGCTGTACACTCAACCACACTAGAAAAATAATTTTAACACCTTGCTGTCATTTAAAGGATATTTCACCATACATTTCTCCAATAACTGTCCAGCTGCTCTCCCTTTCCCTGCAGAGCACTTCCCTGTGCCCACCCTGCAGAGGAAGACAAGGCACGGGCAGGCAGAGCAGCTGGCTGGCAGCTCCTCAGCAGGGCCAAGAAGAGCAGCCACCAAGAAGGTGCCTCAGGCTCTGTGGCCGCATCCTATGGAGCACCTCACTGAAGGGGAATACTGCCTTGGTTGAGCTTCCCGCGCAAGGAGAACACTTTGGGGCCCAATCTTGTCTCCTCAAGACCTTTCTCCAGCACTGCGCTCATTGCAGAAGAACTTACTGAAAAGATTTGTAACTCATTACTGCTCTTCACGGCTTTCGGCGTTAACTGCTGCAGTTCTCAAACCCACAAAATAAATTGAGTTCAGATGAGCGAGTGCAGAGGCACAGATAATGAGAGAGTTCAGCAGCAGAAAAAAAGGGAATGAAATAGAAAAATGCATTCAAAGACATTCAAATCATGGCAGTGCCCACTAAAGAATGTCAGCAGTGGCCTTCTTTGGGGAATAGGAGCCATGCTTGGCATGGCATTTCACAAGGGAAGAGGTTTATTTATGAATTTTATTTTGTTTGGAGACTTCTAGCTTGACTTTTAGGGTAGGAAAATCTGAGGCATAGGGCAGAACATCATATCATTTTCTAGAAGAAAGTCCCTTTTCAAAGGTTGTACATACCAAAGGAGGCACATTATCACTCTAATTCGCCTAATACATCTATTTCCCAATATCTAGGAGTAAATAAGGGTCTGTTTCTACACCTGGCTGAAAAAGACAGCAAGGAAATAGCAGAAATGGTGGAGAGAGCACTATGCTGTATGGAACAGCAGTGCTTTGGGACTGACTGACAGGTTTGCAAAGTTTTTAACCCTTTTTTCTCCTTCTGCTCCTCTCTCGGGTGAGAACGGGGAACTATTTTGGCAACGCTTTTATGTGTGGCCTATCTATATTACTCCACTTTTGTTCACTACGAGATTTTTCTTGGAAGAAACAAACTTTTAGACACTCACAGCAAATTCTTCTGAGGTTTTTTACAGAGAATGTGGTAGCCAAATTCTGACTCCTGCATAGCAAGTTCTGTACAACTACTTGTTTTGAAGTCAACTCTTGAATTTTTCAAAGCAGGAAAAGCATTTCCCCCTCCTGCTGGGAGTGAGGCTGCATATTGCTGATCACAGTGGCTTCTTTCAATGATCACTTCCAGAGGTAATAAAATGAACTGCATTTCAGCATTTGCTGACCACAAGGCTTTAACAGTCTCAGCCGTAAGCAAGCAACACATTTTCTTTTCTGTCATAAGTGTGTGAATTTAAGTTGCAAACTCTTAATAAACACTTAGTCACGTCCCTTTTCCTGTTATGTTTCTCAAATGCTTTGAGCAGAAGACTTATTTCTGTATTTCTACAGCTGATCCAAGTGGCTTTAAAGTTCAAAACACATTTGTCACCTTTGAAGCTTCATTTAACCATCCAGGTTCTTCCTACATGTCAAACAGATTTGATCCCTGAGACAGACACTATAAATTTTTTGAGATCAATTTCCACTATAGTCAGATATGGCAATACCCACTGTGTACTAGAACTAATCTTAAGAAGCTTCCTTCACTTCAGCCTGAGCAGCCTGCAATAGCTCAGAGACATCTAAACAGTGCCGGGGTTTAAATGTCTACACTGAAACACTTCTACAAAAATATTGCCCTCTTTCTATCATTTTTCTCCTTGGAATAAATCAGCTAGTTCATGGCTGCCTTCTGACGTGCCATATTAAAGGGAACAAGTACTAGCACAGAGTTCCTTTCCACATAAGGCAAAAGGAATCAGCGCATTTGCCGTAATTTTCTTGGAGTTTATCATATAAACCACACATTACTATTTTGCACATACACAACAGCAGTCCCAGACTTCTACTACTATTGACAGAAATGTGACCTATTATCTTTAGCCCAGTTACCTGTGAACTCCTCCTGTGTTCTTATCATTGCCCTACCTTTCCCCTGACAATAGACATGACTGATACTGCTACACTCATTCTTTTAGCTGCACCTTCTAAACCTGAGCTTCAGGTGTGGCAGGAGCTTGTTCCCAGCAATGGCATCAGGCTACAATGCTAAAGATGCTTCAGGAGTGCCAGATGCACTGCCCAAAGCCTGGAGACTATCAGTGGTCATGGTGGGTGGAACGTCACAGTTTCTCCCTCTGCCAGTTTTAAGTCTACTCTGAAGGGTATGGGACTCACAAACTGCTTTTCCCAGAGGTTAAAAACTTTTTATTCACACCACCACAAAGACTTCTCCGTGCAGCAGTGCCAGGAATGTCTAGGAATTCTGCTTGGCTTCATCTATACCTCTCTGGATGTTGTGTGTGCTGTATTTCCATGTGTTAAGGATTTCTATAGAATTTACCAATAGCCGTAATGGTTTCCAGAATCACTGGCTTGGCTTTAAGAGTGAATGGCTTCATCCTCAGTTTAGCACTTCTGTCAGGCTAGGATCAAATCCAGACACACTTTCAATTTTTCTTAGAGTGGATCATCTACATTTAATCTTTGCCTCTGACAAACAGGATTAAGAAAATTTTCTATTTTTGTTCAAGGTCCCAAACCCGTATATAAACACTGTAATTTACTACATAATGGCAGCTTTTTCAAGGCATAAATATAAGTAGCAGTAACCATCATAACCATCATGCCTTTTTTGAGACGTTCTTATTTCTGGAGGTAAAAAAACACACAGCTGAAGTGGGGTGTGTGTGACCTTCACATGCCTGATCTCCACAGTGCACTGGAAATCCTGCTGCAGAACAGGGGGATCAACAGTCCCATCTCCAGTGGAAAACTCAATGAGATTAAATAGAACAGCAACAATTTCTCCCCTGATCCTTTCTGCAAATAAGGTTTGCTAAATTGCCTTGGAGATTCCAGAGGGCGAGCTGCAAGAGTTACAGCAGGGTTCAGTCTGCTTGCAGTGCAGTGAGTGGCTCTGGAGTACTGCTGGAGCTGTGTGTGCAGAGGGAATGAGATGAAATCACAGATTAGGGAAGGCTTCATTTGCTAAGTCATTTTAACAACAATATAGTATTCCTAAGAGTCTACTACATTTTATTAGTTTAGCTGTTGAAAAAAAACCCCAAAAACAACAACTAGAAAAAAACCCAAATTGTCCTCCTTGGAGACTTTAAACAAGTCAATGATGGGGTTTCTGTAGTAAGATAGCTTGGCTTTAATATAACAAACAAAAAGATTTTCTGCTGTAAGGATTTTTGAATAAAACATTCTCATTTTTAGTGAAAAATCCCTTTTTGGCCAAAATCAAAACTCCAATTGGGAAAGGAAGGAAAACGGGTTTTGAACAACTACTGCAAATATTCTGGGGAAGCTTTAAGACATTATACACAGAATGTTTTAGAGAGCATACATTTAAATTTCCCTGTTCCTACTCTCTTTACTGCTGAGCTTGCAGACACAAGAGGCTGAGGGGAGGGAAAACGCCTGTGAAGGATGTGTGTGATCCTCGTGGGCTGGCTCAGTCCTCCTCCCACTCCCTGACACCGAGTGCAGCAGCCTCAGAAAGACTCTCAGGCACGGCACTGTGATGTTTTTGCCTCCACACTGAGGTAATGACAACTTGTATAAATCACTTTTTTCTCTATTCCCCCACAGTTCCAGCAAAGAGCTGCAAACAGAACCTGCTTCTCTGAGCACTGTGTTGGAAGGGTGAACACTGACCTAAAGAAAAAGGGGCAGGGAAAATGGCAATATTCTTTTGTTAGTTTGAAAGGTTGGGTGAACTCTGACATACCGAAAGTGCCTGTTGTAATGATTTCCTTAGCACATGAGGTTTTAACCTAAGAAACTTTAAATAAATGAAGAGCTTTATACAGAGATAAGATGCCTCTGAGTAGTATTCCAGCAGGGAATACTTCAGTGAGTCACAGAAATGAGTATAATAAGAGTTAAATAGCTCCTTCTCCAACAGCAGATTTTTCTTAAAATAAACGCAATGAAAACATCATCCCCTGAGTACAATTTGGTACTCTGCAGCCAAAACCCTCTCTTATTTACACATAAATCTAGGGCCTTATTCACAGGGTACCAGTTGCCTTGACTCATTTCCCAAGGCATGCTCTCTCCATCACCCCAGGTACAACCCAACATCTGCAGTCAGGCTGTGGCTCTCAGTGGACATATTCCAGAGATTTATCAGGATAACCACATTCAGAGCTAAATTCTCATGCTTATGGCTAATGAAAGCCTGATGTTGTAGAGGTTTATGTACCAGCAGAGGCCAGCAATATCTGAACAGGGGTAGCTTAAATTACCCCATGCCACAGCATTCAGACTCCTTTTACAGCAATGAGGAGGAAAAAAGCGCCATTTGAATCTGACTCAAGAAAGGTTATTACTCGTATTGCAAGGAGATACAGTGTGTGTGATGAACTGAAAATGCAATTAGAGAAGAACAGGTTCCTGTTATGATAGGCCAAATAAGTGCTGGTTTCACCAGTGCACTGTTAATTACACATTCTCTCTTTCACATCATGAAAAAAAAAAAAAAGCCTTATGTAGTGTCTGCGAAAGGGGCTTGCACATTTGCATATAATGAAACCTGCAGTGATAAATGTCAGCAGCACCATACACTGATGCCATGAATAATGCATAACACAGAACTGTGGAGCTAAAAGCAGAGGAATAATCAAACCCGTTGATCTTCCCCCCCACCCCGTCTCTCTCTACAGGCAGATAAAGTCCAATTTTCTGAGCACTTCAAGCCCAAATGGTTTCAAGAATTCTGTCAGATAAAGGAAATTGATATATAGTCAATGGCAGCTTTGACTTTTAGAGCATCATTTTAGCGCTGGTCAGTCAAGCACTGTCTGTCAGCTGATGTACCTGTTCATGGCTCTGCCTGGGACTTCACTTGGCCAGGATTTACCTGCTCGCTTCACTCCAAGACCAGTGTCTTCATAAAAATGGTGGAGTCAATGAGAGGAAATATGGAGAGTCACCACTCCCTGGTGTCTTTACTTTGAGTTCTAAGACTTTTCCATGTCAGCTGGAAACCCCCTGAGAGCCTGCTTTAGGACAGTAACTGAGGATGGAGAAGCAACTGTCTTGTTCTGCTCATATTTATCCATATTATATCCTCAAACAATACCAGCTGGGTCACTGAGCTGTGCTTTTTGACAGCCAGGCAGGGCAGATGGTGCCCAAAAACTGCCAGATCAAAGTTAGTGTTTCTCCACCGGCTCTAGGAAGCACTGCAATTGCCTGAGATGAGGGTTTGCTTTGATAATCATTTGATTAAATAAACAGATGCCCACTGACTTCAGAAGGCATCAGCACATGCTTGTCAAACTGAGTCAGCATGACCAGCTTTCCCAGGGAAGAAACAGAAACAGCCCAGGGGGAAGTGGGATACTGAGGAAAGCTGGGAGAAAACAGCATTGTTGGTCTGCAGGGACGTCTAGGAAGAGACTTCAGGTTCAGCAGTTCAGTAAAATGCTTTTCTCTGTTGTGACTGGTATTTAAACTGAGATTTGAAAAAAGTCTGACTTGAATGAGGCAGTACTGATCTAATTCTTCACTGATAACACCTCGCTCTGTCACAAAACAAGGAGGGTCACCACCACTCCACAGCTGTGCCTACACTAGAACAGGAGGGATATATCATTTAGCTCACAGCCAAAGCACATTCATCTCATGGAAGGTTGTAAACTTTTTAGTCAGCATCATTTTACTCTGCTGGCTATCTCCATCACTTATGTACTCCACTGCACAGGTTTTTAATACATGTGCAAGCATGTATATATTATGTAGCTTTTAATTACTGGTTCACACTCATAAATACCACCTGTCTCTTTTCCTACACAAAAATTGACGTGAAGAGTCTCAGTGGGGTTTTTAGTCATGTTTTCCTCCACACTGTACACTACAATAGACTTCTTAATCATTTGGTCATGTGCTATTTAATCCACAAGAACCTGGTCTTGTTCCCTCTTACAGAAAAAATGTCTGTAAATGCAGCAACATGTTAAAATAATTTCATTCCTTTGTGGTTCTGGGTGTCACACTGATATAGATTTGCACACACCATTTGCTGCACAGATCTGCGTCATTTTGTCCCACCTGAACACTTCTTTCTATAGAACTAAAATGACGGGTTTAAGTGAGACAGACTGAATGGCAACACACACCACAAAGGGAGAAAAATTATTCCTTTTTGAATGAGGCAAGTAGGAAACTCATGAAAGAGAGCAGATAATTTTTAATACACAAATCCCATCCTGTGAAACAGGAGTATTGTGTCTGGGAAGCCAAACCTCTTTGCCCAGTGCAGCAAAATGGTGAGAGGGTTGTTGGCAGCAGGAGACAGAACGACCCAGCAAGCTTGCTTACCTACACAAACATCACCACAGCCCACAGAGCAGGAGCCTTTATATATTAAAACACAACATTCTTATGCATGCATGTGCAAACACAATGGAGTAGGGAGAGACTGTCTATTCAATGGGCATTGCCATACTATTTATATACGCATGCATGGGCAAAGCTAATGAAATGCAGAGAGGACTTGCTTTATTGTAAGACCCATAACAGTATATGCAAAAGAAACAGATTTTTAAGGGACTGTTAATTCAGTCCTCTAAGAAATTGCTCCTCCCTGGCACCAAAAGATATACCAGCTACCTAGAGGTTGCAGTTCAGTAAAAAATTCAAGCTTATGCTTTATTTTGGGTTTAATGTGCTGCAAGTCCAGTTACAATCAGAAACTAAAAAAAAACAAATCAGATGATACTTAATGTGTTTCTTGACAAGTATCTTTGTTTCTGTCAAACATGCTTCCAATATCTCTTGCTGAGGTCAAATACCAGTATAAAAATGCTACAAAATGTTTTTGGTTGGTTGTTGGTTTTTTTTTCTTGGACAAGAAAATGAAACAATTTTTTATTCTTGTAAAATTACTAAAGTTTCAGAGAGGAAAAAAAGAAACAAAAAACAAACATAAAAACATTGATGCACCAAGAGCAAGTGTGAGAAGTATGATTCAAACAAGGAAATACTGGATTAGGCTATCTGAAGACCATGAAATAATGCTTAGCAACCAGCTGAGAACTTGCATGCTCCCAGATGCCAAAATAAACTGGCCCAGAACAGAATATTCATTTCCCACATTTCAGCAAATAACACTTTTACCATTCCTGATTTACAAATGGGAACTGTACATTCCCTTTCCACTGCATCTTTTTAAAAATAAGTAACAGCAAAGAGCAAAAACATTGGAAAAAATCTGCATTAAACCAAGAGAAAATGTAATTTAATATATAGTGCACAGCACTAAGAATCCTGAGTAATTTGATCTTTGAGCAGAGTTCTAGCACTCTGCTCAGCAGCAATTAAGCATTGGCCATATGTCTGCGAGGCAGAAAGAGCTCTGAAGAGGACTCATACATTTTGAGGACATGCTCATCACATCAGAGCTTGGGATTTAATTCTGTGTGCCTCAATTCCAACCACAGTAAGTTGTAAATCAACTTTCTGTATAGAAAATATTCTACTTGCAATAAGGTCCCCAAACTCTGTTATGTGTAGTACTAAAGGAAGACAGGCCCCTTCAAAGCCTGACAGTAGAGTCACCATTGCCATTCCAGTGCCACTGATGGGGCATTTATACAAGTAGCTCACTTGGCAGCTTCTTGCCCTTTACTCTGGAGTTGTTTCTTATCCAGACATGTTGTTACTAGACAGAACAAATAACTAAAAAGGGACTGACTGGAAGTGAAACCCAAACCACTCAAAAATACCAACTACCTTATGCTGGACCTCCTCGCTACTGTACTTTTGACACCAACACAGGCAGGACACAAAGCAGAGAGTGAACAGAAGCTGCAGCAGTTTTTAATCTCTTTGGGTCCCTCCAGGCTTTGCTGTCTGTAAAGGCAGGTGTGTCTCCCTCCCAAAAGTTTTGAATCAGAAAGCCTGAGCTTGAAACTCAATTACTTTATATCCCACAGTCCCAGGGTGATAATTTATAGCACATTTCAGGTCAGGGAGTAAATTGCTCCATAGTATTTAAAACCTCTTTTTAAGATCAGGAGAAGATGCAGTGAAAGGCTAGTCATACAACTGTCTATTCAACTTCACCAAATGTTTCCAGCTGAGGAAACCACAGGCAGATAAGACAGTTTGCTCTTACCTTGACCTGCAGAATCTTCTCCTGCGCTGTTTTGCCTTGGCAGAATTTTACCTGCTTACACAAAGATCTCAGAGTTGTCCCCACCCTGGCTTTCAGTCCATCACCATACTCCTTCAGTGCAGCAGCACCAGAGCAAATGCCTCAGAAATATGTGGTGTGAAACTTGGTCTGCCCCGATGCAGCCCATTGCACTGCCACAGCCTGCCTGGCATCCCCACCTCGCTGACTCTGAGGGCAGAGTGTGGAAGCTGGTGTGGTCCAGGGCTGCTGGAGTGACCGTGAACAACTAGGTAGTTTTGCTAATGCAAACTTACAAAAGCAGACGAGAATCTCCAAGATGTGTCTTCCATTCAGCCTGTAGAGCCACACCGGATGCCCTCAGAGAGGTGCAGATGGTTAAGTGAGTTAGGACGCACCAGGAGCAGCCCTCAAAGAAGAAACCCAGAAGAACAATTATAACAAGGTTAGTGAACATTATGAATGAACCATCAGGGCTGTTCAGAGCAGTGGATGTGTCATGCCTGCCTCCAGCTTGCATTATGCATTTCTCAGGCTAATGAGAATGACAAGAGTTGCTCCAAGCAGAGTAATTCAGCACTACACTATACCTTCTAAGAAAACACACACTTCCAAATGCTGAAAAAATAGCTCAAATATCTGGACAGATCTTGTACCTTCAAAGTCAGTGAACTGGAGTGGCCTCCTGCACAGTTTTCAGGGATGTTTTCCATTTCCAGGTGAGCTGGTCAGGGTTTTTCATCATATCAGATCAGCACAAGCTCTTTTTAAAAAGCTTTTTATGCTACTAGTTTTAAATTCTGTACCTTTTTTAGTCGATGCAGTAAAATGTCTCATCTTCTCATCCTCACATAAAACTCCCGTCTGTGTCACGTGGCCAGTTATTCCTGCTCTGTACTTTACATTTTCTGAGCGAACCTGTTTTTAAATCCCTCCATCGATAACAAAGGAGGGAGTAAGTTTGGTGATAAGAGGACTTACTAGGCTGCCAGTAAAAGAGATTTGGGAGACTTCAACAGTAAATAAAGAATTTTGCAACTTGTACAGTTGAAATAATAGTGCTCCAGGGCTTACTAAATATAGCATGACAACCACATTGACCGACTGGTAAGATTCAGGTGAAAGTTTCAAGTTTTCAAATAAAATATCCCTTTCCTCAACAACTGTGTGGAGTTGCAACAATTCCTACAAAGTCTGACGTAATCAGAGTTTGTCTTTTTAAAGTTTAAAGATCTCATTTGCTCTTTGGAAGTCTGCTTGTTTGTCCTCTGTGACAGGCAGGCAAAACAGTTCAGTGGTGCTAATCTGATCAGCAACACAATAGATGCCAAACCACGGTGGATGCTCCATACCAAATGATTTAAAAATAACTTTCAATTGGCTCTCATAAGAGACACTGTAACAGCAAATAGAAAACCTGGAGGCTAAAATCAGAATTCATGCCCCCAAAAGGTTACCTCCTTAAGAGATGCATGGTAGAAATTCTAGAGAAGATTCTTCTTAAAACATAGCAGGGATGACAACTTTGGATCAGTGAGAGGAGCTCATAATCTTACTGCTGCTTACTCTGTATGTTATTAGCTGGTGGGCTTGCCCATGAAATATTCGGACATGCAGTGCATGATCTGTGGGAGTCCATCTGGAAAAAGGTCACTTTTCTTGTGTGCTTTTCTACTGGATGATGTTGAAGCAGGCTCACCAAATCATTTACTCTATTACACTAAAACAAACTGCTGAGCCTCCTCTTCCATCCTTTCACATTCATATCATTAAAAATGGGTTTAAGTGTCCCAGATGTGCTGCAGAGCAACAGAGCTTCAAGGTTTCTGCGTTTGCCTACCAGAAGCAGCTGTTCCACCACAGCTGTCCCCAGCAGTGTCGACAGCAGCAGTTTTCCTTGGTGGTACTTTGCTTCATTAGTTCTCAGTCCCATTTTAGATCACACATAGAGAACCTTCTTTCTCTTGCTCTTTGGATACAGAGATTTTTATTTTTTTCCTTCTCTTCTGATCTTTTGCTCTGCAATATCTTGATTTGGCAACATATCAAGGGAGATGCCTCAAGAAGTCAGTGTGAAGGGGCAGAATTAATAAAGCTAACTTGTGCAGTAAGAGGTATTAAAAATTCAAAGATTGCTTTATTACATATTTCAGTGGAAGTCTATTTCCAATGCTACTAGTAAATGGCTACAGTCATCAAATACATGCCCAGCTGAATAGCAAGAAGAATTATGACCTACCTAATAAGGATTTATGCTGCACTGAATGGAATGTAACAAATCCCAAACACATGGAGGCCATATACTTGGAGGGGAGGGATGCGATTCCTTCCAGGCACATACGAACCAGAGATGAATAAAAGTGCTAGTGTACACATATGAACAAATTTGTCCCACTTTCCCCATTCTGCCATTGGCAACAATGCCTAGATTGTCCAAAAGCGCAACAAATTACAGAGCAGAAGAGTTATGACTCTCTAAGAATATTTGTGCTGGAAGCATTACTGCAAATCATGTTGCTAAAATAAGGCAAATGGCTAGAAAAAGTTTTTTTTTTTTCTATTTTTTCCCCTCTAAGAGAGCCGCTTGCTTATTTAATATTATTATTAGCCCTGTTTATTATTCATTTCTGGAACCTTATTTATTTTTAACTAGGCAAAAGATCACCAGACCAGGAGAAAGGCTCCATAAATAAGAAAGATGGGAGAGAAAAGAGCTCTGTTAGCTCTGAAGCATCTGCTGTTTCCAAGGAGGTCCGTGGTTTTGGAATTGGGTCCATGGAAGGGCTCCAAAAGCACTGGGAGTAAAGTTGCAGGATAAACATCTATATCCAGATCAGATGCAGTATTGCTTCTCCTTCATCACTCAAACCCAAACACTGTGTTATAATTTAAAATCCCTGTAAAAACGTTTCTACTTCGCTTGGTATTTTACATCATGTCTTTTGGTACCCCTTCACAACAATCACCACAAAAAACCCCTAACAACAACAACCACCAAAACGAAACCAAACCAAAAAAATCCCAAACCAAAGCAACAAACCTAATAGCTTATGAGTAAAACACCAACTTTTCTTAAATGTTGTGCTTGCAAAGGGGGACTGTAATTACTGTTTCACTGGCTTCATGATACACAGGCTGATTTTGGCTGCTCTAACCTGTCTTCCACAGTTTGCCTAAAAACTCAGATCCCCCAGTTGCCTCAAGCCTGCTAATTGTTAACTGCTAGAGAAGGCAAATATTAAAAGATATGTCTGTGATCTTTCCTAACAGGACCTTCTTCTGCAGTAACTATTTCAGCCAATGCATCCAGCTGAGCATCCTTGTACGGATGAAGAGCACCAAACCACTGCATCTGGCAACCCTTCTGAAAATCACCCTGCACCTATATAATAGTTGCAATGGGTTAACTGCATTTGTGTTGGGAGATTTTCCTAGCCTGGCTCCACTAGCCAGAGATGACACCTTCCCAAATCCCTGGCTGATACTGCTGTGTCAACAGAAGTCTGCAACATAGATCCCTTGCTAGAGAGAGAACTGTGATTCTGTAGAAGACACCCAGATACTCCTGTGGAGACCATCAGTCTCTTCACTTACACCAGAGCAGAAACGGTGCAAGCCCACTCATTTCTTTGGGTATGACCCAAATTCACACCTGTGCAACAGCAGAAGACACTTAGCTCTAAATCCACTGCTAGTGATACAGAATTCTGGACTACTTCCACTAAGGTCATTGGGTTGGCTGTTTTACAGCTGGATCCAAGTTACATCTTCACGTGAAGATGCGCTGGGGATTTTTTAACTTAAATTATCCAAGTGTTTAGGATTTTTGCCTCATGCAAAGACAAGTTGTTTTGCAGCTGCCACACGATTTACAAAAATGAGTTAAAGATTACAAGGCAAATTTGCACCAACATTTGTTTTCACTTTCATGATTTCTACCAGCTGCAGACCTGACCTCAAAAACCCATGCTGATGTACACAGTGCAGGCCAAACTAAACAACACAACGCCATCTCTCACAGTACCAAGCCACCTTCTAGCAGCACTGTATCTCTCACTCTCTTGGGAGACTCATCAGTGACAAAGTGGGCTCTCTAGTACTTCCGCCTTACACAGTGCTAGCAGGAAACCCATCCCTTACAGTCGTTGGCAGCAGTGAGAAAACCACCAAGCCACATGCCCCTCACACTTCCCACACTTGCCTAGTAATTCCAAATTTCTTCAGTTGTCACTGCATGGAGAGGTGTTTAACTTGTCCCCTCCTTTCCTGGAAGGCAGCCAGCGTAACACACAGTTTCAGGCAGGGTCGATGCAGAACAAACGCTCCGCTTAAGAGCGTCAAAAAGAATTTCGTGAAAGGAAAGTATAAAAAGAAAGAAATGGCTTCTTTCTAATGGTTTCATCTCTTCTGCTTTTTAGCAAATGACTTCATAACCAGACCCAGGAGTCAGAAGTCAGAAAGCAAAGCCAAAGCAAACCTGTGAGATTTGCCTTCCGACAAGCACACACACTTCATTCCACTACCCTGTAGGCAGAGCACAGCACCAGAGCCAACAGCATCATGACCTGAAAAGAGCAGAGAAAAAGCCAAAGGAAAGAGGGGGTGGTGAGGATAGAGCAGTGAGGGTTGGTGATGAAGGGTGTAGAGCTACACTTCCCACAGCCTGAGCAATTTGCTTCAGCATGTGACTGCATTGTCATTGCCTTACCTGTGCTTGAGTCACAGCAGGGCTTGTTTGTTTTTTATCCCTGTTCTGACTTAGTTAGAGCACACATAAAAGACAATAGGATTTGTGAAAAGGTCCCATGGAGATCTGTGAATTCAGACACTTACAGTCACTCATTACGGTCATGCAAATTGTAAAGCTGAAAAAAAAAGCCTTTAGAAGTAGATTTCCTGGAAGGCTGTAGTTTTAATTCCTCCATCTGAGGATGATTTGGCTTCCTGACCATTTGCACTCTGGAAAAACTGTTTCTACTACACACTCTGAGTTGCCAACAGCATATGTGTTCAACCAGCACTTTTTACTCGAGCCCCACTTGCCATGTCAAACTCCTCTCCCAGACACAAAGCAATTGGGTATTTCTCTCAAAAATCTCCAATGCTGTTAATGGCACCCCAAAGGAGCCAGCAGCGAGGTACTGAAACAGAGCAAGACATTGCTATTCACTGAGGACTTCTCTACAGCAAGAGGAAATCTTGAAGATGCATCAGTCTGAGTTAACATGTTGAAGAAACCCTTGCTTAGGGAAGATAATGCGTTTTTCAAATTGACAGAATTTCCTCAATCTGCACTTAAACCACTGACTTAACACCCCTATCCCTCCACTACCAGAAAAGCTCTAGTATGGACTTTATAGTTTTAGAAGAGAGACAAATCAGATGCCACCTGCTGTCAGCTAAACTTATATGGGGTTATAAGTAACTGTCTTAGGTGCCTGCTCTTAGGTTTCTGCTCAGGCAAGAGGCTCACAAAAGCCCACAGGCTGACACAGCATGTCCTCACTGAGGAGTCCCTCATTTCTTCTCCCCTGAAGATGTCTTGCAGATCTACAGCCTTTCATTTGACCATTCCCATCATTATTTTCCCTTACCATTATAAAATCATAATGAAATAATAGAATGGTTTGGATTGGAAGGGACCTTAAAGATCACCTAGTTCCAGACCCCCTGCAATGGGCAGGGACACCTTCCATTAGACCAGATTGTTCAAAGTCCCATACAGCCTGGCCTTGAACACTTCCAGGGATGGGGCATCCACAACTTCTCTGGGCAGCCTGTTCCAGTCTTTCACTACCCTCATAGTAAGAATTTCTTCCTGATGTATCATCTAAGCCAATGTTCTTTCAGTTTAAATCCATCCTCTCTTGTCCTATCACTACATGCACTTGTAAGAGGTCCCTCTCCAGCTTTTTTGCAGGCCCCCTGTAGGTACTGGAGGGCTGCTCTAAGGTCTCCCTGGAGCCTTCTCTTGGCCAGCTTGAACAACCCCAACTCTCTCAGCTCCACCCCTCTGATCATCGTCATGGTCCTCCTCTGGACTTGCTCCAACAGGTTCATGTCCTTATGTTAGAGGCCTCAGAGCTGGATGCAGCACTCCAGGTGGGATCTCTCCAGAGCAGAGGGGCAGAATCACCTCCACTGAACTGCTAGTCACTCTACTTTTGATGCAGCCTAGGATATGTTTGGCTTTTTGGGCTGCAAATGAGCATTGCTGGGTCATGTTGAGCTTCTTATCAATCAACATTCAAAGTCCTCCTCAGGGTTGCTCTCAATCCGTTCTCCCCCATGCTGTATTTGTGGTTGTGACTGCCCCAATCCAGGTGTAGGATGTTGCACTTGGCCTTGTTGAACTTCCTGAGGTTTGCATGGGGCCATCTCTCAAGCCTGTCCAGGTCTCTCTGGATGCCATGCCTTCCTTCCAGTGTGTCAAGTTCACCACACAACTTGGTGTCATTGCCAAACCTGCCAAGGGTGCCCTCAATCCCACTGTCTACACCACCAACAAAGATGTTAAACAGCATCGGTTCTGATACTAAATTCGAAAATACTTTGAGAACACTAGAGGGAGACCACATAGTTCCAATCCAGAGGGATGTGTTTAAAATTATTGTAAACATGTTCTTAAGAGAGGGTTTTTCTTGCAGTTATCATTTTTGAGGTGTCAAGTATGGTTCATAAAGGAAGTCTCACCCAAAATACCAGTTTACCAGATAAGCATTAACACCAGAGAAGTGTTCCTGTTGCTTGTGGTTGCTTACAAGTTCTGTAGAGAGAGCACACTCACTAGAAAAGCATTCTCAAAAGAAGCACTAGGGAGAGAAAGGAATGATATCAGAGCAAATGCAAACAGACATCAAAATATAGAAAATAGGTCTAAAATTTGAGGTGAGAATTAGAAAATTAAGGTAGGAGAAAATCAGAGCTCTGGACCAATAGGGCAGAAAAACGACAACTCTCAGAATTGAATTAGACAAATTAATCAGCATTCATTTAATTATTGAGAGAAGAGGGATAAGAGTCAGTGACCCAAGAGATCCTTTGCAGTTCTCTATTTCAGAAGTGATAGTGTTGTGGTGATTTTAGCTGGCCCATTTGAGAACATAGTTGCATATGTCGTTGAAATATACTAATGATGTCCACTCCTTTGTATCAGGCATGTTTTCTTAGGACATGTTGCTCTAGCATGAGACAGACAGGGACACTGGCTTCACTCCTAAATGACTTTTTAAGGGATAGAGGAAGAGAACATCTCTTCTGTGCAGGACTCCTGCCAGCAGTTCTGAACGCTGGAGCTGTTGTCCTTATGCTTAGCAATACAGATATACAACACCACTTCATTTCACTGTAAGGACCATATGCTCTGTCTAGCATGCACTTGAACCACTGCCATTTCATTCCAGCCTGACTGTTCTGTAACAACAAAAGAATCTGATTTTCAACCCATCCATTTTGCTGGTAGTGCTTTCTTAAACCTATACAACTCATCACCCAGCCAGAGGCTCAGCTGCAGCCAGGAAAGTTTAACCTTGCTCTGCAGCAGCACAGGGGAAAATGACCTGCCAGCACTCATCACTGAATGCTTTAGGTTAAAAGGTTTCTTAAAAATGGGCACTAGTACACTCTGAGTAATCAAGGTTTAGCTATAAGGTGAATGGTTAACTTGACTCTGTTGACCACATTCACAGACTCAGGATTAAGCATATCACTGTCTGCATAAAACAGTCACCAGCCCATGTGCCAGGGGTTTCAGCAGTCAATGAGATGATGCTCTCACATGTCAGACAGGGGCAAGCAAACAGAACCAGTGCAAGTATTTACTCAAGAAAGACATGATAAGATAACCACTCTCGATAAAACTAAGTCAAACTGTGAAGTTATTCATGCTTGTTTATTATTTTAATTATTAAATAAATAAATTACTCCTCCAGAGGGCATTATTAAAAGACAAAAATCTGGTCAAACACATGCTCTTTCTGCTTACGGTTTTAAATCTTTTGTGATGCCAGTTTTCCAGGTAACAAAACAGCCCTGATGCTATCCCTGTGCAGGGCAAGGAGTTGAATCAATCAGGACCACTAATCACATGAGAAAAAACCCCAGCACAACACCGTAGAAAGAAACAGCTGGCAATAATAAACTTAAATTGATCTTCAGAGAGAGAAAAATGGAAACATGTTGTGATAGACCAACGTCTTCATGAATGCACATGCTGTTTGGTTTCAAGCAGGGCATTTGAGGATCTCAAAGGAACAGCATGGTCTGACAAATGCTTGCTAATGAATGCAAGAGTTGTAAAAGGAAAACTAAATATAAATATAAAAATGCAACTTCATGAATTAGCTGGTTCTATAGCTTGTACTGAACTAGCATCTTCCCAGCCACGCTGGGAGGGGAAAAGGAAAAGAAGAAAACCCCAACAAAGTAGTTGATGCTGCCATCCTTACATTATCATACACTTTTATTGTGCAAAGCAGATAGGAAACTGGATATCCCTCTCTTTCTGCAGGTCCTGTGCCAGCCAGAAAGCATGCTATAGACAGACTCAGATAAGAAATTTAGGAATTGTTTTTGACCACACTGATTGCAATTACAGGGTGAAGAGCCAGAATAACATGAAGGCTAGAGAAAATGCCCCACCACATTTGCCCAAAGGCCTCAGTGTGCTTCATTTATCAAAAACAAAATCAAGAATGATCCAATTATGGCACATACACCCCACATGGTAAAACATAACTAGTCTCAGAGGGTTGTCTAACCTAGCAGAGAGATGCATTGCAAGGATGAATAGTAAAATTTAAAGCTAAAAATAACACCAATTTAGAAATAAGTAACATTTTAAGTGTGACCCATTGCTGAGAGCGATTATGAACAGAAGCAGTACATTTCTTTTTCAGTTTTAAAGGATACAGTATTTTCATGAAACACAAACCACCTCCTGTCTAGCAGGAGCTGTCACACAGAAGTTCTGTGGAATGAACTACAGAGAACAGGCAAGGTGGGAGATCTGACACAAGCACCTTTCTGTGCTTTTTGGGGCCAACCACACTATGAAATCAGTCATTTCTCAACACTCTTAACATATCACCACACCCCTCACTCGAAATTTTTTGCCAAATTTCCTATGAAAATAAAACGTGTCTTTGTGTTCTACATAGACATGGGTCTGTGCACTGCCTCTTAGTCATTCTGGAACCCAGTGGCAAAGTTTAAATAAATTCGACAAAAAGGTAGGGGGTTTCTAAAATATGGAATGCTTAAATAGTATGTCAAAATAGACAAAAGTGGACCACAGAATTAATTAGGCTGGAAAAGACCCCCGAGACCATCGAAGTCTGACCCATGAGCAAACACTACCATGTCAACTAGACCATAGAACTAAGTGCCATCCATGTTCAGGCTTTCCTTAAACCCTCCAGGGACAGTGATTCCACCACCTCCTTTTTCATTGGAATGTCAGTGCAATCCAATATCCAATCATCCATTCTGTGAAGAAATTCTCCCTGATATCCAACCTAAACCTCCCATGGCACAGCTTAAGACTTTGTCCTCTTGTCCTATCACTGGTTGCCTGGGAGAAGAGATTGACCCTCACCTGGCTACACCCTCCATTCAGGGAGTTGTAGAGTGAGATAAGGTCTCCCCTGAGCCTCCTCTTCTCCAGGCTAAACACCCCCAGCTCCCTCAGCCACCCCTCATAGGGCTTGTGCTCCAGACCCTTCACTGGTTTCACTGCCCTATTCTGAATCTCCTCCAGCACCTCAATGTCTTTCTTGTATTGAGGGGGTCAGAAATGGGCACAGGAGTTGAAGTGTGGCCTCACTAGTGCCAAGTACAGGGGAACAATCACTTCCCTGGTCCTGCTGGGCACACTATTGTTGAAAAAGGCCAGGATGCCATTGGCCTTCTTGGTCACCTGGACACACTGCAGGCTCATGTTTAGGCACTACTGATCAGCACCTCCGGTCCTTTTCCATGGGGCCATGTTCCAGACCCTCTGTCCCCAGCCTGTAGCACTTCATGGAGTTGCTGTGGCCAAAGTGCAGGACCCGACACCTGGTCTTGTTGAACCTCATATTGGTCTTGGCCTATCTGTCCAGGTCCCCCTGCACAGCCTTTCTATCCTCCAGCAGATCGACACTCCCACCTAGCTTGGTATTGTCTGTGAACCCACTAAGGGTAGACTCAATTCCCTCATCCAGATCAGCAATGAAGATAGGAAGCAGGGCTGGGCCCAACGCTGATCCCTGTGATATACCACTGGTTACTGAACACCACCTGGATGCAGCACTCTTCACCACCGCTCCCCGGGCTCAGCCAGCTCTTAACCCAGCCACTTCCTAACCCAAGGATCTCTTATTGCCCCCAGAGGAACAGGCCTCAGAATTAAACATCAGAGAATCCACAAAGGAGGACATGAGACACGCAAACACACACTGTAGGAACAAGGCTTCATAGTTTTGATGTTTGTGAAACTGCTTAAGTAAGAATATTACAGAAGCAATTTGGTGCTATGGCTACAGGCGGCTTATCTTCTGAGCTAAACATGGCCTGCGTGCTTTCTGGGAGAAGTTGATCTGATGATCTCTTTTCAGCCTTAAAATCTACACCAGTGTGTTACTTTTTCTTCACATCTGCCATATAGGAAGGGTTCTTCGCCAACCTCACTCTGAGTAGCTCTCTAAAACACAGTAGAGAAAAATATGATGGACATTTTCTTTCTGCTTTTCTTATTGAATTCCACCCTGAGAAGGAGGCTGCAGGGACTGGTCTTTTTAAATACCGTTGCAATTTTCAGCTGGATCCAATAACCCATTGACTATTGACAGCATTTCGTTTTACTGCAAATATAACCTGAAAAAGATGCCATGGTAGATCCTCTGGCAAGGTCAGGTTTGCACAGAGCAGAAGTGCTGGCTGTTCGAACACTTCCTGCTGTGGCTACATCTTGGAAGCAATCACCCCACCAGCCCAATCAGGGTGGGATTAATTACTCCCAGGAAATAAATACTGCCTCTCCATTGCCTAATTTTAGATGGAATGCATGACTTCTTAGGCTACTAAAGTTCAGAAAGCTCAATCACACATCTTGCTCCAGGGGAGTTCAAAATTAATGTAAGATCATGTTGGGAAGATTCAGTAGCAGACAGAATGGCCCTTTTTAGCAGGGTGTGGAGTAAAGCCATTGCCTGCAGAAATGGTGCATGAATAACATGAGACTGAATAACATGACTTTAACCATATCTGTCATCTACAGGAAGGAAAGCACAATAGAAGGAAGGCCATGCAAAGTCCACCCTTAGGAAGTTTTTTGCCTGGAGAGATTTCCTCAAATTTTAACAGGACACATTCGCCTCAGTTTTATTAGAGACAGTTTCTATTAAATGACCTGTTTCTGCCTCTCCCTCCAGCAGTAACTAAGGCAAGTTTAATTTCATCCTGTGAAAGGTGTGCTGCATTACTCACCTTCCATTAAGGAAAAAGAAATTAAAGCTGCCACATGAAAATGGAACTGCTGCACCTCCATGCAGCAGCTGGCAAGTGAAGAAAGAGCATTCCGATCACCAAGGCATCATTTCCGAAATTCAGACAACAATCAAACGTCTTGAGCCAGCTGCCCCAACTACCACTGAGGAAGGGAAGCCCTCTCAGTACTGGGTTATAAAATTATGTTTGGTTGTTGCTTCCTTGTATTTGCGTATGAACAAAGAACATCAGTAAACAGAAATGCAGGGTATTTTCTAACACTGGACACACCAGCCCCTAAAAACTGGGAGCCAGGAAAAGAGACTGTCTCACAGCAAGTGCATCAGTAGCAGAAATCTGGAAATGACTCCCTGGCCAACCTCATTCTGGACAAGAGCTGCCAGCACATATAACACAAGTGGCAGGGCCACTGAACACACAGACAGGAGAAGGAGCCATGATTCCTTGCCAACCCATACTGGCAAGAACACTAAAATTCTGGCCAAAGTATTCCTCATGACACAAAAGAGGAGTGCTACAGATTCCTTTCCTCAGGGATAAGAACTACTAATAATTACAACAGCACACTCTGTTCTCCAGCAAGGCTTGAACCAACAATGCCCTGAGCCCCACCCATAAAGAGGAAAATTCCTCTGCTCCTGCTAACAGCTATTACTCAGTACAATTCAGACCAGAATAAATTAACATCAATTAGATGCAGTCAGCACTTTCAGCAACACCTTATGGGCATACTTTTGCATATGCCCGGTTAGGAACATAAAAAGAGCTTCCTTCTCCTGGGGCTGTAGTGGCTTATCACTGCTGTATGACCATATTTATTACTCGGTGTGGAGTCATCAAGGCAATGCACCAAAAAGAATGCTGAGCATCAGTTTATAGGGTGCAACTTTCACCTATCCTATATCTGTTGGTTCATCTTCACATGGCATCTCTTGGCACATCCTTTCTGCATCTAACAGTCCACAGGGAGCTGCTTATTTTGAAAATAACAAACACACTGTAAATGAGAAAACATAATCCATAAAATGTTTTCAAGATATTTTCTGCCAACGCCGCTGCTGTGTTTATAGCTCATTTATTTCTATTGGCCTTTTAGATTTCCTGTTACATGCAGAATTACCTTGAAAACAGGAATGTGAAGTTAAAAACATGGATTTAGGGGCAATGCAATCCAAGAATGTATACCATGTATACTGCTAAGTCCTGTATATTTATGATCCAGAAAACAATGATGCACTTATACAATGCACTGCCTTGCAGAATGTAAAGTTAGCTACATAATAATAGCATCAATATTGGTTCTCCAACAAAAATCAGATTTAAGAAGTTCTATTTGAGTCAGACTTCTTCTTCCCACCTTTTTAGTTTTATTAGGTATCTTGAACTTGTTTCCAAGAAGAATCTCCTAGGAAAAGAAGGGAAGGAAGTTATCTTTCTTCTCTATTTTTACTGCAGTCCTAAAGAGGATAGGTATATTTAAAAAGCTTCATGCATGAGACAAAATTGTATTTCCTTGCTCGACTTCTGTCCCTGACTTTCTTTGAAACCTCGTGAGGGAAAAATTTTTAAAAAAAGACTCTTTTATCCTATGTTATCCCTGCCACCCCTAAAGAAAGGGCTCTGACTATATAGCTAGAAGAACATCTGAAACCACTGCTAAGCAAACAGACTAATTCAGTCACTATTAGCCATTAGAGAAACAAGAAAATATCTATACAACATAGCATTTAAGATGTGCCATGTGGAATGATGTGGCCTAAACCCTGTTCTATTTAATACAGAATATTTCAATATTCTCTGGAATACAAATTAGAAGCTTGGTGGTCTCATGCATAAATAACACCTTCATAGGAGCACTTAATAAACCCCATTTCCAAAAGGTTTTAACCCCTCTACACTCTCTTGGGAAACACAGAATATAAAACACTGTCTTACTGTGCAAAGAAGTCTTCCGACCTTCACACAGGCAAATAAATTAAGGTAGGTGTGCCAGATCTTTCCCTGGCTGTGTTTTGTCAAAGCAAACTCCAGCCCTTAAACAGGGAGGTAAGAGTTCATGAGTTAATCACAGTCAGCTGGAGGTACTTCAGCCTGAAGATTAGGGGTAAAACTCAACCCTGTATTCAGCCTTGCCTCTTAACCTGAAGGCTCCCTACTCAGTGTTAGCATCTTCTGGCCCCCAGCTCACCTGTAAGTCAATACACACCCAGGCTGGGGCACTGGGTTGCTGTAGGCACTCAAAGCTTGGAGTCTGGTGTTCCTACCAGCCATGTCTGAAATTAACCTTCAAAAAGGATTCCACATCAGTCAAGAGTTTTACACAATCAAATCCTGTTGTATTCCTAAATTCTTAGATGTGTTCTAGGTATAAGCTGCTCAGGATTTCCCATAAACAACAGGAGATTGGGGTGCCCAAAGTGGATAAGCAATAAAATGGCCTTGGCCACCCTAATCTGTTTGTCTTTTTCTACAATTCTGAGAGCTGGTGGGCAGGGGCTCATTACTATTTTAATATCTACAAAACTACTAAAAAAAAATTGCAAAATTTGTCTTGACACTGTTAAATGAGTTTAAAACAAGGCTGATGAATGCATGCAAACAGAAAGGACCCAAATTAATGCAAAAGTCAAGCTACCCCAAAGCAACCTACTAGCCTTCACACAGATTTGTATCCACACACTTAGACACCATTTGGCAACTGTTGGACACCCTTGGTGACATTGGTAGGATGTTACGTTTAGAACAGGCTTTAACGTGTGATTTTAAATCAATTTAATTTCAAACGGTGCAAAAAGTTGTGCTCATCCCCTGAGATGAGATTAGTGTTCCAGATTCATGAATTAGCCAAGGATCAGCTTAGCCACTGCAATTGTACATGCAGGCCTTAACCTGTGGCTAACATGTGATTAAACCCAGGAAAATCCGGCAAGAAATGAACATGTTTATTATCTGTTTTTAAACTCATCCCCTACTCACAGTAAAATTTAATAGGTATGGTGCGTGATCCAATTAATACCGACCAGGGAAAACAGAAACTAGAACTTTTAACAGCAGTGGGTACCCAGTCTTGTAATGGTGTTTTACAATATATGGTGACAGAAATTTTCAGATGATCACCTAGATATGACATTTGTCTTAATTTATAGGAAGAAGCTCACTAGCACAGGTAGTGCTAATGAAAAAAACCAAGCACAAATTTGGGGAATGTGTTGCACGTTCAGCCCCTAGAGATTACACTGAAATCAACGAGCCTTTAGAGACCAATATTTCCATTGGCAGTTTCCAATTAAAACATGCATTATTTATAGCAGTAGAACCTTGGCCTTAAAATAACAAAACAAAGAGTCTTCTGTCAACTATGCTACAGTCCCTAACCTATGCTGAGCCTGCACTTTGTGGAATTACTGCTTTATGACAGGTTTTTCCTTGCAGCAAAGGGAATTAGGAAGGGAATGCATGGAACAGTTCAAGAGTAAGCACAGTTGGCACCTTTGTAAGAGAAAACCTGCCTTGGATCCCCCTCAGACTCACAGAAAATGACATTCAAAAAAGTACACACATCCGTGGTTGCTGAATTACACAGAAAAAAAAATAAAAATAAAGCATACCAACTTAGATATTCCTCAAAAAATTGTGCTCAGAGTTGGAAGCAGACTGGGAAGATTTCTACTATACCTGGCAGTTGGGCTAGAAACTAAATGCATACTGACCTAACCACATTTAAATACTTTATATTATTAAATGATAGTTTTACCTGATAGCCACATTAATCTTCCAGTACTAGCTACTCCCAAATGACCAAAGCCTGTGGACTTTTAATAAAGGGCTAGTATTCTAAGATGTCTTACAAAACCTAACATGTCAAGATTATTAGTTTCTATATCTAAATTTTCTTTCTAGAGAACAAAGAAGTAATTCTGACAGAACATGTTATGTTCATATTGAAAGACCACTTACAAGGACATACCAAAATCCTTCACCTTACTGAAGAATAACTGTACTGCTTGAGGCCGGTATAAAGAACAGATTACAATTTGGCTCTATAAATCATACCTTACACATATAAAACCTGTTATCATCAGTCAGTCTTTTCAGTAAACTAGTTAATGCTGAATCTTTCTGCCCATTTACAATAGGGTAATAAATATGCAAAAAAAAAAAAAAGAAATGAAGTGCTTATTTTGTATTCAAGATCCTATTTCTGTTTAACTTACCAATCCTATTATACAGCCTGCTCCAGCAACAGCAGGGAAAAAAAATTTAAAAAAAAAAACCAAAAACCAACAGCACATTAAAAATTCTAGTGGGCATGTAACTGCACCATGCTACGCCTGCAGCTCTGCTACTCTGAGCTGCACTCTTGCCTGTTCTCAAATCTTAAAATTGAGATGATGCTTATGTGAATGATGCAAAAATGGGGCAGAATGCTGCTAGAAGTAATCTCTAGTAATTGCTGGTAATTTAGTAAGTGGTATAGATCATCCCTCACATTACTGAATAAATTCCCTAGAAAAGCAGATTGCTCTACAATACAATTGTCAAGGTGACACCAAAATGAAAGCTCAGTTCACTTACCAACTATTACAAGTCTCCTTGTGCTTTTTGCAAGATTGGAACTGTGGACCTGAGTTTTGGCTAAATTCCAGTTTGGTTAATTAAATTCCACATACCTGCATCTCCTTCGCATCCCTTTGTTGCTGCATAATGCTATTAAAGAACCTACATGTTATGTCAATGTCCTCTGGGCCCAACATCAACAAGGACCAAAACTTCTCCCCAATGCAAAGTCAGTGAAAAGGCTCCCGAATGCTTCAGAATGAAGTACTGCTGTTGTCATAAAAGGGTACTTACCACTCAAGCAATTTCAAGTTAAAGAACCATCAGACTGCTGTGCAAACAAGTTGATACAATTTACATCGCAGCATTTGAAGGAAAGAAAATATTTCCCAGTAGTAATAATGGATGTGCTCAGCTGCAAATGTCCCACTATTACACTTCCAGATAAGAGGGGCCAAGTGTTTCTGTTTGGTATGCACCTCCAACCTTTGCTGTGCCAAATGTACAAGGGGAAGATGAGATTTGTGCTGCTCATCAGTTTCTACCAATATAAGAATCTCCTTCTCTGAAAAAAAGCTTCTCTTTATTCTTTAATATTCTATCTACAAACTGCCAGTAGCTTCTCTCCACATAACTCTTACTAACATTTCCCTGTAAATCAAGAAATCGACAAGTTACCTGAAGGGAAACTTATCCTGTTGAAGTAGTATATTCTTTACAATTGTGTTTAAGAGAACAGTGATCCTGTCTGGTAGAAAGTTGTGATACCAAGTTTTATATGCCTATAGTTTTTTTTCAATATGCCTATAGGTTTTTTTTAAATCACCATAGCCAAACAATAAATATGGAGTCATTTTAACGTGAGCAATTTCTATTTGGCTAAATAAGGTGCAGGTGTACTTAACTACTGAATTTTCAAGTTTATTTAATGTCATATTTCAATAGTTTATATTTTTACTTCAACATTGGATAATAGTAATATAATAGGCACATTTTGTTATAAAAAGTAACCACGAAGAAATCTAGTAATTTTGGTTTTCTACCACATTGAATGCTACCAGCATCAGTAGATTTTCCTGAATCATCAACTCTTTTACATAGTGACTGTATTAAAAATTGAAGATGTAATACAGAAACCATCTGTAAGTTCGCTGTCAGCTTTGGAACATTTCAAGAGATTCTGCCCTGAAATGTCACTCTTCATTTGTAAGTAAGCAGAATGTATTAGCAAGAGGTAACCAGAACAAAAATCAACATGGTCCACCCTTTGTGCAGAACAGATCTCCACGATCCTCTCAGCACTCTGGAGTTACCACCTGTAACATACCACACGCAAAGCGCTTCAGAAAAACCATTCTAAGTGCTTTTAATTGCTGCATAAGGGCCATTTCTTCTCTTTTTCCAGATAATCCTTGGCTTTCAGCACAAAAGCCTGACAATGCCCAACAGCTTCTTTATTCACCAGGATGCTCAGGTGGAAGTTTAACTATGGAGAACCCAATGTTCCATAGGGAGTGATCTGAGGGTAAAGATGGGCTGGGAACTGGTTAATGAGGGGCCTGAACCCAGGTGGTATTTCCTAACATGTTTTCAGAGAAGTCATTTGTCAGGGGAAGAAGAGCAACAAAAAGTACAGCCAAACATCTCACCAGTGTGATGTCAGCATATGTGAAGGTCCAAGCTCTTCCTCTGAATGCTGTAATAAACCAGAAATGTATCAGTCATTACTACCATCAGCAGCAGCGAATAAGCACTGCACAAGCCAGGCAGTCAGTCTCCAGCTGCAGTGGTCACAAATCCAAAATAGCCAAACAGGAGGTCATCCTTCTCAAGACCTCATGGCTCTGTGCAAGTAGCAGACCTAGACCAGAACACAGCTCTTCTGTTTGATTTTGCTTATAGCTAGCTGTATGCCCAGGTGAGGGATTCTAAACCTAAAAATGTCTCTCCTTTTACACAAGCAAGGTGATGCCTTTCACCCATTTTCCTCTGCCACCACAGTAAGTTAGTGGAGTTCATAACATGTTTTCAGCAATATTTCTACTTCAATGCCAGTTGTGCAGCTGTGGATATATCTATTCTTTGAAAATAAAACCTCTATAGAGGCAATAAAAAACCTAAACTCCGACAAACACAACTTCCTTTTTAGTCTTAATAGGACCTATATGCACTTAGGTCCTTTGGATACAATTGCACAGCATGCAACCACATAGACCAGAGATGCACACATTTGCACATGCAGGTAATTCCAGATAAACACAGGAAAAGATGCAAACTAGTCTGGATATACTGACAAGTTCTGAACTTGCATTTGTTATTTATTCCACCTAGTCTGTATTATGACAGAGGGACATATCTCAAAATAAAGAACTGTTAACACAAATACTGTCAAGGATTCATTCAATATTAAAGTGTGAGGTCTGCCACATATTTACTATTGGTCAAAATCCTGCTCTGAGATAGTGGAATTATCATCTGACTCTAATCAAAACCCCAGTTCTATCAGACTCAGGAAATATCAAATCTAGAATCTAAACCTTTGGCACTTCCCTCAGGCAAGACCAACCAAGAATACAGCTGTAAACAGGCTACAAGCAAACCCAGACTGAGACTCATGGGTAAGTCTCAGCACTTACCTAACATCAAACAATGAGACTCCAAAACTTACCAATTTGTAGAAGCTTTTCTAAATTTAAGGTTTCCCTTAAACAAATATTGAGGATCTATTTATTTTGGCAACAACCATGAGGTAAAATTAAAACAATGCCTACAGGAGGATTCAACCCACATAATGTTCGCCAACAGGTGCATTGTCTTCTAGATTTCCTCTGTAAATTTAATTGTAGGCAGGTGGTTAGGAATCCTAACAGGTGAATTAGCCCACACATTTAAATAATTTCTCATGTGAAATTAAGATGTCCTGTAGGAATGCCCATCATTCTCCACTGAATATAAAACAGGATCCACGGAGAGGTCAGATTAAAAAATTAAGTTGGCTAAAACTAACTTTTAGACTTGCAATGTATACACCATACCAGTTAAAAACCACATGGTTGGTGATGCCAATATTTAGGGGTTTTCTATACTTGGGGTAGTGGTGTTATTACATGAATGCAACAAGCAAACGACCCTGGGCATCCTAAAGAATGCTTAACTTTATAGAAAAGCAGACCTTAACATTTCTTTTCCCTTGGACCTAACAAGAAATTTAATTGGTTGACCTGGTATAGAAAAAACCTGCATTTTCAAGCTAAAATTTATACCAAAGATGAAACATTTCCCCATACATTATACTTAAAGCAGCACAGAACCCTCCTTATCTCTATTATCATCGGGATCACACAATTTCCAGGGAATCCTCTTGCAGTCTTTGACAGCAAGACTACAAAGAAGGTGAACCTGTCGGATTCTGTGTCATCAGAACCAGTCATCTGCCTCTTCCAAGTCACTAAGGAAGGCAGATATCTCATGCAAATTATGTCTCCTCTTCTGCACAGCTCTAAGCTCTTGATAAGATAAAAGCCTTAAAGTAAAAGCCTGACTGTTGTGAACAGCCCAGTTATACACACGTACACACGTAAACATGTGTCAATACAGAGATGCACTTTTTTGTAATTGAGTATCAGTAAACAATTTATATTTATTCATGAACTGTATCAAAATATTGGAGAGGTTTAGAGATTACAGCTTTCTGCATATTTCATCACTGCAGTTAGGCTATCCTTGGTCTGCATGTGATTTTTACCCTTTACACCTCACTGAGTCACTCAATGGGTTCTGTGTTGGTGTAAAGTATATACTTGTGGATTAGGCTGGGTTTGTTCAGGTTTTTCTCCTTTTTTTTTCTTTAGTGTTCCTACATTTTATTGTATTTTTGATACAATTTCAGAAATAGAGGGTGTTACATTGTACTGTGATTAAAAATCTTAGGACTATTACGGACCCAAAATAAATTACTTAAGACAAAAACAAAACCAGAACAACCTTAACTGTATTTACACAACTCAGGCAAACTGTTTCACAAGTGGCAGTTTCAAAGATCCAAACTATTTAGATCTGGATCACTATGCAGATAGGAACTAAATATTTTTTAAGTATGGATTTCACATACAACAAAAGAGCACTTTCAGAAGGTGTTATTGCTCACTCTTATGGATACTGGTTAAAATATTTGCTTCCTGATCCCATTCTACAGAGTCTCATTATACAATGTTTTTAACTTATTAAAAAACAATTCCATTAACTTCAAATGGAATGAGACTTACAGCAAAAGTTAAGCATGTAAGTGTTTATATCATGATGACTAACATGCACCTAACAGGGGAAAGTAGGCTGATGGAAGGAGGCACATTGATAATTTGCAAGAAACAAGGTAATTGTTCCCTGTAAGTAGGGCTGTCTTATTACAAGTAAATGAAAAAGTATATGCTTTTAAAGTAATACTGCCAAAAGAGATGAAATTACAGAATGATTTCTTTTAAAAAAGAATTTTTAGTAGTACAGCACTTAATGACAGCTCCCTGTCATACTTAGTTGTATCCAACAACAAAACAAATCAGAACGAGGCCAGTAAGTGATCATTCCATTATAGGAATTTCCTTCTTTTTTTTTTTTTTTTTTGTTACAACACTTGGGTAATGTTTAAAATTCTACATTTTTACACACTTGCCACAAAAACTAGGATAAAACCTTTTTTCCTGTTTTTCCACTATCAGATACTGAAGACCTCTCAGTGAAGACGGAGCTTACTTTAAGTTCAAGGTGTTTTATTCTCTATTGATGGATGCATTTCCAGTTTTCAGTTCTGGCCTCAAAAGACTCTCCAAAAGGAGCACTAGTTTTGTAGTCAGAATTACCTTTACTCTGACAGTTAAAGACCCAAAGTAAATTAACCTTTTATTTTGCTTGTCATATAAGTAACAAGCCACAATTAATCAAGCCATCTCTCCACCGATCACTACATACCTCAAGAAGTGACTCACGGACATCAGTTTATCTTCGTTTAAACCTTTCAGCTTAAAAAAAAAAAGTAAACAAAGCAAAGGGTACATTATTTAGTGTAAAGAGTTTAGACATTCTCGAATTCAACATTTAAACAGCTTCTAAGGCTGCTAAGTACATACTTTCAACATGCACTTTGGTCTTACTAAGACCAGCAAATGCTCCCAACTCACCACGTGATGCACTCTGCTAACACTGCAAAATGAGATGTGTTAGCAGGATCACAAATGTGATCGTTTCCTCAATCCCTGGCTGTGGGAGGGTGGAATCAAAACACTACAAGTATACAGACAAAATCAGAGTGAAAAAGCAGTGTGGTTCACCTAAAACACCAAATTAAGGCACACAGTGAAGGAACAGAGTTTTGGTTTGTTTTTTTTTTTTTTTTTACTTAAGTTACTACCACTTGTCCCATATCCCTTCACACACCTTCTACTGGATACTTTTGTATTTGTCCCACTAGTGTTCCATACATCTTCCAGCACAGTCTATGTGGTAGTTATATACAGGAAGGGCTGTTAAATAGGGCACAGAAAGCAATTCCCTCAAACAAAAAAGCCTTCCTAGAGCCAAGGTCCCAACAGGAATAAGTGCTTGACTTGGGTAGGAGTGCATGACTTCAAGTGTGGGTTTTGTTGGTTTTTTTTTTTAAAAGCCAACAGATTTACAGAATTTGTCTGACAGAGGGATTATTTACACTTACCAATTATATGAACACAGTCAACACTTGCATGGCCCCTCACTAGTTTTTGAGTGCCACTCTAGAGGACCTCACATTTGAAGGGCTTCTCACCTGCCAGGAAATGGAAAGCCAACATGAAGGATGTCACATCTTCCAGGTGAACACCAAGTGTGTGTGGGAAACCCAAAGGAATATCAGTGGATTAGCATTTACAGCACATCCTCCAAGCCACAGCTCAGCTTTCACACGAGCCTGTTGCTAATGAAGCATGATCTTAGGTAATGGTCTGGGCTATTTTATCAGTAGCAGACCCACCTCACCTAAATTTGGCTTCAACCATAAGTCTAATCAAGAAAGACCGGCCAGAACCATCTCCAAATTTAGTTTTGATCTTTTTTTCTGAATCAAAGTTCAGAGGGACAACTCTATGTCACCAATTAAAAACAAATTCCCCCAGAAAGGGGAAATGTACCAGAACAGGAAATTTTCAAGAAGCAATAGGGAATTACATTAAGGTAAAGTAATTTTAACTTAATGAAGAAAACACGCAAGGACTTTTCTGTAAAGACAGTGAGGACAACATTTAGGTCACAAATACAAAGGAAAACACTGACTTTCAATAACAAAAATATTGAGAGGTATATTAAAGAACTAGCCTCTCCTTTCACCTACATTCCCACTGACAAATTCTAATTTACAATTTTTAACTTCAAATTTGTATGAAAATTCTGAAAAATTAGACTTACAGTGGAGAACCTGAAATGAACATAACCAGAAAGAAAGCAAAGACTAAAAAAATGAAACAGAATCACAGAATAGTCAGGGTTGAATGGAGGTCATTCAGTCCAACTCCCAAACAGGCAAACTTAAGTTCATTTTTATAGCCAAAAATAAAACATGTACCAACAAAAACATTTGAATAAAAGAATAGTGAAAAGTCAACATATTTTAAGAATCTAAGTACCATCACCAACCGTGGTATAGTAACAACTCTCCTCAAGACAACCTTTCACACCAACATTATTAAAAGTAACTCTCCCATGCCAGTTTTATTACTGTTATTTTCAGGAATTACCGCAGGGGATAGCACATTGCATGAGCACTGCATAGCCAGCATTCTTTGTGTTTACCCCAGCTGTCCCCAGGGAAGTAAACAGGAAGAGGCTGATGACATTTTCAGGGGCAGTTGTCAAAGGTTTGGTATCTAGACAATAAATTCCATTTTCATTGGCAATAAGCAGCTTCCTAGAACTAATTACATGTGTTTGCTGTGGGTCACATAGCCAGTCAGCAGCATAAGAAGGAAATAAGAGACAGTTCTAGATTTGCAATCGTTCAAGTCTTGTGAGTTTACTCTCTTAATTTTTTGCAGGAGTTAAATTTATTTTGCATGGGTTTGGTCACTTGGCTACTTACACTCCTAAACACTGCCTGGCCAGCCTCCCTGGCAGAACTCTTTTTTGCCCATCACTCTCCTTCTCCTGTTCCTTTTGAAGCCCTGTCAGTTGCCTTCTCAATAAGCTAAGAATATTTAACAGAGCAAATGCCTGTCTTCGGAGACATGACACACTTGCCACCGCAGAGATTGAGAGCCATCTGTCCCAGTAGCATGAGATGTCTATCAGCCCCCTTCACACCTCTGTTCCCTGCCAGACATCTGCCTACTCTCCTGTGCCACCATGTGGGATGGGGCACTACCCACGGCGCTCGAGTGTTGGAGTGCCACACTCCTGCCAAACGACTGCAAGAGTATTTCACTTCTTCAACTCGAGGGGGAGTTAATATTGCCAGCATGGACAAGGGTGGGTATTCCCTATCCTCTAGGGAATATTCACTGCCAGGTCCTATAGTGTGAGTTCTCCACAAGCTGTTTTATTCCAACATTATCAGGAGCATCAGTTTGGATCCCCACTGTCCTATCCACCCACTCACCGCACACAGCAAGTAGCGGGTTCAGGAGGCCATTAACATAACACAGCATGATTCCATCCTATTCTTTCAGTTAAACTTATTTTCTAATCCTATGAAATGCTCAGTTCAGAAGAAAGGAGGAAGGCTTTGCTTTTTAAATACCAACAGGATGGAGCAGATCCAACTGTTTCAAAGGAAATAGTGCTACAAATTAGTTTCTTTTGTGTAATTCAGGATTTTTTAGTGCAAGTGCCTTTTCTGGCAGAATGGTGGACTTAATATAACCATGGCAATGCAAAGTCTGCATAAACAAATCACTCGACTGAGGCAGAAAGAACCCCAGAGCATCAGACACAGAGAGCCCAGGCCTTTGACAGAGGTTCAATGTTAAATTTCAAAACAAAAAACTGATGCAGGGAGCTTTCCAGAAAATGAAAGGGAATGTAGTCAAGGTGGGCAAACAACTCTATTACATGGAAAATCTTGAAATATGCCAGTATGTGCAGGTTGATTTTCAAAGTTTTGAGAAGACATTCCTATTTTTCCACTGGCCATGGAGTACCAGAACAGAAAAAGACATATGAACTGGTTAAAGTCCACATCAATCTGAACTAGCAAAGACATCCTTTTCAGTTGACAAGGCAGGAACATAAGCTGTCCTTGTCTTTGCAGTACCTACACCTCTGGATAGTTGTTTTCTGAATAAAAATCCAAAACCAGGATCAAACATACCTTTACAATATCCCTAGCTGCCATTAAAAAAAAAAAAAATCTGTTACAAAATTGCCTGTTTTGTTAAATCAGGATCACAGCGTTTGCTTTTTGCATATTCAACATAAGAGAGAAAACTACCAGGAGGAAAAAACACCCCTTTTCATGTCACAAAAGAATCACTCCTACACAGCATTCAGTATCCAACTGTACAGTACCTTTTTCCCCCTCCCTAAGCAGTTTACTTAAGTGGTAACACAAAGAAAATGTACACACAATCCACCTGTATGCATTTGCATCTGCCTTATCAGAGAAACCTGTTTCCTACTCACAGTGAAATGAAAGGCTGTGATGCCAGCATGCATTCCCATGTGTTTCTGCAGAGCTCACTCTAAGGATGATTCCTGTCAGAAAGGAAATGAACCTTGTCACAGCTGGAAAATCATCATCTATTCTTCCTGTGTAAGTGGTCTGAAGGGATTACATTTCTCAGTTACTGGGTTAATTTAGGCTTTTAATCCCTTTTATCATGAGTATTTAAGGCTATTAGTTAGGAAAGATTGATATCACTGTGGGAAAGATAAGAGCACAAAGATTTCTATCAGACCTGTACACAATTAAGTATTTCAGTTACTAGTTTATTATCTTTCAATTATTTATTTATATTCCCCAAATTACATACTTTGGTGTGTCAAATTAATTTACTAGCAGCCAATACTGCATAACACAACATGAGCATATTGGATTGTTTTATTTTGATGTTTGAATGTTCCACCTAAGTTTTCGAGAAATTTTTTTGTCTTTGTTGTATGACTTGCTAGTCTTTCAGGCCTGAAAGTGGATTTAAAAGTGTGGAGGGAAAAAGCATACGAATATTATATATGTGCTTGTATACAAAGAGGATTCCTAGGAACCAAAACTGTAAGATATTTGAAAAGACTGATGCAGATGTGGTGTTCCAAACTCCTTGATTTTCTAGATTCTGTCCCATACCATGCTTAGAATACCTCAAAACCATTTAAATCTTAGCACTTAGAGTTCCTCAAATTTCAGCAACAACAGAGGAAATGTTCACAAATTCAAACACAAGTCTTTATTGCTGTAAAAGTCACATCTTTAACACACCATAATTTCAAAGGGAGAAGTACAAGTATAGAAGGTTAAAATCTTTGTCCTGTGGAAGTCAACCATAGCAGGTTTAGGAAGTGCTTACGTCTTTATCCAGATTATTGACCAGCACTCAGCAAAAGGAAACATACTAGTAGATAATTAATTACTGAACAAATACTATTTCCAAATACATGCACTGCATTCACATGTTAGATGTAATAAATAGGACTGTTCATTCTTTAAACACTTTATAAAGAAAATAGCTATTTTCATGACACATTTGTGAAGGCAATTAAAGTTCATCTATTTTGAAAACAAAGTATTTTAAAAACCAATGAAATTAGTTTATATTATGCTCAAGAATTCTAATGGTAAAAGTATCCCTCCTAATTTTAAAGTAAGAGTGAATCATACAGTTGACATTTTATGCAACAGTATTCCAACAAGAACCGCACAAAAGGGGATTTAATCCTCAGTCATTTGTGTGGATTAACACTTTCTTACCCCAGAGAAATAAAGCTTACGATGCTGAATGAATAAAAGCCCTTAATTTACACGAGGGAACTTTACTCCCGGGAGCCGTTGAAGTGCTTGATGCAGAGAAGGTGCTAAAACAGCGAGCTCAGTAGAACCAAGGGCCTATATGGAAAAATCTGGGATTTAAACAGCAGGCTTCAAGCTGAAAGCCAACTCTGAAAGGCAAGATGTGCTATTCTGCACAACCATTTGTAATAATTTTCCCTGAACATGTGTCATCTTTAAAGTGGAAAAACAAAATCATTAAAAAACCCAGAAAGCCAAAGATCTAGAGTCTTAACTCCTTCAGGACAGGCAGAACCTTTTTGGAGTTATGAAGCAGAGACCAGAAATGCAAGGCTATTTTCTGTAATATCCTTGTGAAACCAAGTGCAATTCAAAGTGTAACATACTGATTTACAGACTATAAAAATATATTTTGTTTTCAATTCTACTCATTTAAATGAGAATTATAACTGTATATTTAATGCACTTAAAGTCATTCACAATTACTTAACAGAACAACCTTTCTTAAATGCCTTGTAGAAAAGTAGAGCTATTTGGACTTTCTATTTATTTCAATTACTCTTTTAAAAAAAAGTGTAAGTATGGCTGCCTATTTCCAGCACATTTAATAGCTTTAAATGAATATTCCAGAATTCTGATAAAGTTACCAGCAGTGCCTATCTTAGTCGAGCACTTGTCATGCAAACTCCCCACAAATACTGACATGTTCTCTTTTTCGAAGGAGAAAAGAAAGAATACTGTGTTGTTATTAGGTGGGCTGATTCAGTCTTCTAAAATTAAGGGACAAAAGTCCAAAGGAACCCGGAAGTGCTATATGGATAATTCAACTTTTCATTCTTCAGGGGTAAAGTGTATCTGGATAGCCAGAAATTATGACCCATTAAGACCAAAAGGTCTCAAATTCCCTTGATCAAGTTTTAGACTCCATAAAGGTCCCACAAGCACATAAAACTTATGATTTTAATGAAAATCATTAAGGCAAGACTACCAATAAATCAGTCCTGTTAGGAATTAGCTTCACTCTTCCCAGTTAGCTTTTGAACACTGATTATAGGGCTGATACTCACAGATGCCACAATGATCTTCCCTTCTTTTATAGGAATTATTGGACAGAACTCATCAACTGAAAAGGTGAGAGTGCCCTCTCTCTGTGGCTTCTTGCTAACTACTTGATCTGTAACAAACAGAATTACAGCCACACACTTTCAAGAAATTCACAATGGTAAGTAATAGCATTTTCCCAGTCACAAAAAACCCCCACTATACTCCCAATCAGTAATATATATGCCTCCATAAAGCTTTAGATGATGAAACTGTACTTTGTGGATGAAATAAGGCAATAAAATTTGGTTATACAGTTTAGCATCACTAGAATTCCCTGGGAATTGAGGCCTTTAACTCCCATGCTCTGTCAGCAGTATGCACAAGCCACCCTTCTACATGAATGCATTAATTATACATGAATTAAAACCATCACTAGATTTAATGTATCCTCAGTTTTATTTTCTGATGGGAGAAGAATGGCTGTGAGAACACTATTCTGAATTGTAATATTGCATTAACTTGCAATAGAGAAAATAAATATTTGAAAGTCGTTAAACAAGACTTAGGTGACATTAACTAATATTGTCATGGGATTTGGTTGTTTGGTTATTTTATCCTTTCAAATACACACTGACCTAATTGCCATAGTCATAAAAATCTTAAACCTTCATATAGAATTGCCCTTTTTATAAACTTGAGACAGATTTTACTAAATAAATTCTACTGCTTAATACTGAAAAGAATGAAGACTTCCAATTAATACATTCCAATTACCCTTGTAGCATATAGGCAGAAACCATTATTTTAAACTCTCACATCTGTATGTAGCCCACACTGAGGATTCTCAGGCAAAAAAAAGAACATTGGAACAGCGTCAGAAAAGTAAAATATGCCCGTGTGACGTTGTTCATTTGCTGCCCCCTCCCGGTAAAACCCAAACAAAGCGCACAAGACAGCCGGGAAAACAGCTGGTTATCCAGGTCCCGTTACCTCCGCTTCCTTGGCAACCTTGCGACAGCAGATGTTCGTCACTTTAAAGGAATTTCTTTAAGTCTTACAGTATCAATAGACTCCAAAACATACTTGCCATGTGAGTCTGTTAATCTAGGCACAGCGAGGGACGATTCTGGCCCGAAGAGAAAACGAGGCTTACAGGCTTTCAGGAGTTTGCACTTCAGGGGGCTGCAAGAAAGAACAGTGTTGGCACGAAGTTTGGTTTGCTGCACAAAACTAAGTCAAGCAAAGCTCGAGTCAGAATTAGGTATGAAAAGTTCAAGTTCTTCACCTTTGGGGAGATTCCACGCAGCGTTTCAGGGAGAGCTCCAGAGAAGAGGTCCATAAAGGTTCCCTTTACTTTTGAAACAGAGATAGAACATTCATCAGATGACACATTTAATATTTAATACATTTAACCCCAGAAAAAATACAATAATTGCAATACAATTGACTTATTTATGTTATGAGTATCCAAACACTATTAAAATAGCATACTATTTTAATTACATTGTTAAGACTAATACAAAGATCAGTGAAATGTCAGCCATTTCCAACCTAAAATATAAGCTTAAGAAACACAGTGCTCCATACATACTTTGTAAAACTAGGGGAAAACAAAACCAAAAAGAAGTCCATTACATGATTGAGAAGATAGCCACTGTTTGTTTCAGGGTAAGAGAAATACTTTCGTCCACAGCAACAATTGTTTGGCACAGAATCACTTAATTTGACATAGTTTGTGCATTACTGCTTTTGTATTAGCAACAAAGGACACAAAATTCTCTTTTCAGATCCCCCCCACAGAGCTTACAAACAAGATATAAAAGCTGATGTGAGTTGTGATATAACTCAGTCAATCTCAAAACCGTTGTGCCAACCCAGGATGATTTGTAAAAACCAGAACTTGGTAATGTGAGACATTTCAGCACACTGCTATTTGCAGAAAGAAACAAATAAAGACTTTTTTCCTCACCCAGTGTCATCAAGCCTTATTTATTAAATTGTCAATTCCTTTTAATGTGATGACACAGCAACCATCAGATTACAAACACTGCTGGATTATGGAGTCTCTAGTGATTGAGAGAAAAGGGAGGATAAATTGCCAATTTCATAACCAATTACAGATTTAAAAAATGTTTTAAATATTGGGGTTTTTTCATATGCTGTATTCAAGACAGCATTATGAATAAACAAACACTTACCAGACCCTCCAATTCAGTGTACATCAGTTTCTCCACTATGGTTCAGTGGTCAAGACACCACCAACACATGTAGGATGTTGTCATGGAGCACGAGCCAGTGAGCCTAAAAGGTCTACAAGTCACAAGACCTAAGGAAGAAATATGTGAGCTTTTATATAGCCATGTACTGTAAGGAACATACATGGTGTACAGCAATGTACAGCCTGGTAACTGAGAAAATACAGCAGCTGCTAAAGAAGATGGCATTTTGGTCATTTATTTTAGTACATTAAGGTAGAGTCACAACACGTTTCTCACAACACAAAATAAAACCCATATGAAAAAACTCAAATAAAATCCTAACTCATTGAGGTTACTAAGCCAAGAAATAAAAATTAGAAATCAATAAAATTCAAGTTGCCTTGGTGACCTTAATTTAATAGGTTTTTGTGTTCTATTCTGCTCTCTAAAGAATAAAAATGAAGCACTATCCATTCTACACACTGAATTTTGTATACAGTCCAGTCAGGCAACTGAAGACTTTGCAAGTGTACCCACCACAGAGATAAGTGCCTGGCTTTTAAACCTGTATTGAGAGTTTTCTTAACATATTTTTGTGGTTTTGTCTTCTTTTTAACATTCAACAAGTTTTAGGCTTTATTTTTTGAATCAAAATACCTAGGAAATTAAAACTTCTATTCCAGATTTCACAAAAGGGAATCTGTATATGCCAGAAACCCCTGATGCTTGAACTAATTGTCATTTGAATAAAGGCAGCAATAGTAAACAGAAGTGATTGTGTAGCCTTTTATTTTAATTCAGGTTCACATGTCTCAGACTAGATTCTGTCTGTCCACTTCAGACTAAACTGGTGTCCAAGTTATTTTCATTTTCTGAGACTTCCCACTATTTCACTTTGCCCACTTTGCCCTGTCCCAGTAGCAGTTTTCCGAACATGCCAAATTTTGCTTAAGTTTCATCTCCTCATCTCAATCTGTTCCTCTAGCAACTTCTCACAGGTTTTCCAGCTCCACTGGTCTTCAGTACCCAACTTTTTTAACATGCTGTCTACAAAAGAATTAAAAATCTTTGCAAGCCAGGTACCAAAGAAAACTGGCATGTTTTCTTAGATCCTGTCCCTGCCTCCCTAAAACAGTCTGTCACAACTGGCTTCCTGCAGTAAGGTATCATCTTTGTTCACTGCATTTTCAGAGTCTGTGAAAAGGCCAAATCTCAACAGATTGTTGCACCAGGAACGTGTGTTAAATCTAACAGAAGATCTTAACTGAACACCACCTGAAAAAATGCTTATATATTTCCTGCAAGCCATGGATTATTAGGGTTTTTAAATAGAAGGTACCCACAGTCTTATGTTTTCCACTTGAAAACATTATGAACAGAAGGTTTTCTCCCTATGCATTCTGGAAAATTGGCTGAATCATTTAAAGGAAAAGTATCAGTTGTAGGCAAAGAACATCATGAGAAATTTCAGTCAAAACAACTTAAACAAACAAAAAAGCAAGATGGAAGAACAAGTGAAAACAGTACCTTTTAAACAAATAGCACTGGTTACAATGCAGATCATCTAGAGTAGTAAAAAAATTCAGTGTGGATTTATAACTCTAAATATGAAATGTGCAGTTAAAATAGAGAAGTGAGAGATGTAGGCATGTCATAAATTCATCTGATTTCTGATTTCAGTGAAAAGGGCCTTCTTCAACATAATATTGGGGAGGGTGTGTATGTATCAGCATGAGGGGGGACTGCTGCTAGAGATGTACAGCCTCTACCACTGTTAAAGAGCACTCACAAAATCAAACACTGATGGTGTAAGGACTCACAGCTCTCCCCACTCCACTTCTGTTTACTCTCCAAGAGACAAAGCTGGATTGAGTTCTTTGAAAGTTGCTTTATGATTGAAGAAGCGTTGAAGTTAGCCACAAGAATTGCTTATTTGGTGGAACTGAAGTTAACGTGTATTGATTGATAGGCTGCTATACATTTCACCCTGCTTCACTTAATGAGATTAACCAAAGACAGCAGTCAGAAATCAGAGCCATGGGGACAAGCCCCTTCACACAGCTCTGTTCCACCACAAGTCCAGGGCTTTCTTTGTAGGTCAAGGTCTGAGGAATTGGAACGGACAGCAGTATGAACTGGAACATGCCCTTTTGACATTGTTAAGTGTCCAAAATGGAATCAGAAAGGGACTAAACCCTTGGGTCAAAACAGACCTAAATTGAATATTGAACCTGGTCATCATTAAGAGTATTATAATTCTGGTGCTACTCCAGTCACATTGACACAAAGCTAAATCCAGGAAAGCTTCAGACATGATGCACCCCTCAGCTTTGACACTTTAAGCAGTACAGTATCCCCTCCCTCAGTCTGATAACACAACAAACAATCAAAGTGTGAGGTAGTAGAGTCTTCCTTATATGAAGAAAGGATACCTACCTCTTACAGATGGAAATAAAGCTGTCACAGGGGAAGATGAAGCAAGACTGATAAGGAAGATAAACGTACTAACTTAACAGGGAAGAATTTCCTTTTAAACTAACAGACAACTAGCTATGCAACCAAGCAAATATCAATTGCCAAAATAAGCCCATCAGAAACTTAAATCAACATAAAAAGTATCCAAAAACAAAGCATCTCATCATGTCCTGCATCCAGACTCCATGCACTGAGTGTTGTTGCCTTCCTTTCTCCTCTACCTACTTAACAGCTGCTCAGTTTCTATCTCACTGTGCCACATCCCACTGCCACTGACTGCCTTTGAAAGATGGGGATCCTTGTTTAGTGCCTTCAAGCAAACTGCAAGAAGTCCCTAATCCTTCCCCCCTGCCATTCAAACCACAGTTCTAATCTACCTTAATGAGTTTTAAAGCCTTCTTTCAGCAATTAAAATGATTTTACTTGTACATACACTTGCATTAAGCAAATATTTAGCACTGGGAAAAAATAGAAAATAACTGCCAGAAACATGTCTCAGATCTTGCATCCAGTACATGGGTACAGTTTGAAAATGTAACCATGGTTCCACAGATGTTTGGAGACCTTGATCCATTCCTTAGCTGTATCAAAGCCCACAGTTTGCTGCAATAGCTTGAAATCAAAGTAAACACACTCATCTAAAATTGAAGAAAAACATTTCTTCATGATAAACAATTATTAACATAAAAGTTCAAACTTAACTCCAAATGTAAAGGTATTTTACACTTATTAAGTAATATGAGGCCGACTTTGGCTGTGATGCACAGTATTTCAGAAGAAAGAGCACTTATTGATTATGAAGATGTAATTTGACCATGGGGGCTCTGGCAGCAAATCCAAGGTTAGCTGAGCTCTAAGAATGCTCAATGCACTCCCAATGTCAAAACAGAACAAAAAAAAAAAAAAAAAAAACAAAAAACCAACAGGATAACAGGGAGCTCTCAAAGATTTCAAACCACAATTTAAAATGAGTTAGCAAAATATATCCTTGCAGTGGAGTTGTTTTGATGCAAATTATGGAGCACATGAAAAATACTGAAGGAATAGATACTTAGGAAACACCAAAATACCCAAGCTTCAAAGTATTGTTTTTAGTGGCATACACAATATACTTTAGATGCCCATTCTCCTCTAAGCACATCTGCTGACAGCCTAAATTTGGTCTGAGAAAGTACAGGCTGGAGGTTGTGGGTTTTGCATAGAGGATTTCAGTTTAATGGGAAATGGAATCAAAAACACTAAACCTTTCCTGTAAAGGTTTTAATATAAAATCACTCAACTCTGTAGCAACTTCTGAACACTTTTTTAAGGTTTAAGACTCAAAGGCCCAAAGTTATGACAGGCTTTATGATTAATCTTACATGGCTTTGCCTCTATCCCTGGTGCAGATAGTAGACTGTCACCATAGAGGCTACACAAATATTAACAACTGGTTTAATCTAGAAAAGTGAAAAACAAATAACATCACATACTCTGACACAAGAATCTCCCAGAATGACAAATTGATAGTTTTGTCTCAAGTAAGAAATTAAGATGAAACATCAGTATATTGGCACTTATACGTTTTTTCCCACTAATCAGTCAGGCTTTCATGTGGGTCAAAAGCTACAAGGATATTGTAGCAAATACCATTACCAATTAAAGATAAAACTTGTGTCTAAGTTAAACACAAGCTTACACAAGTGCTACAGTTAAAATTTGTTTCAAAAACTATCCCCACAGCAAGCAGAAAGGCTCTTACACCCACTGTATCAGCTTCACAAACACAATTAACCCAGCAAACAACAGCTCCTTATCACCTTACATAGTCCTCCTTTAATGGAATGAAACACCTGAAAAACATTAGCAAGTTGAAGGTTTCTTACAGTTTCTTTAATGTTTCTTCTCCACCTCAAAAATTTATACAAATTAGCATGGTGTTAAATAAATATTTAGAAAGGCTTCCTTTGCTCACATTCATCACAAAAATGTAAACAATATTCAGAGCAAATATAAAATATTTACAATTCTATAATACTACCAAGATCTTAAAAATTGTTAAGTATTTAACCTATTAAATTTTTTACCAGGAAGGTAAAACTAAGTAAACTTTCTGCAAGTTAACATAACAGTCGGTACGTGACAGAATGGTAAGTTATGATTTCCAAACTTCATTTTCCCCAGACATAATGGAAATTGTCAAAAGAGCATCTCAGAAAACCCACTCCCAGGTTTTCTCACTACAGTTGTAAGGGAGACCGATTTTTGATCTCCACCTCTCCCACCCAAAAGGAATGAAATTACTCATTCAAGAGACAATTTATGTGTTAATTAAAAATAGATATCCTTTCACTTACAAAAACATTGTTTGTATAAACATCCATAAATCTTTTCCCTGTTGCAGTCATCTCTGTTTTGAAATACTAAGAACTGCAGCTGTCTTTCCACGTGTTTTCCTTCCCAAACCCTTAGAGAAAAGGTTACACTGGACTGCAGCCTTATTGGCTTACAGTCACACACAATTAAGTGGAAATGCTGTAAGTTGTTGTGAAGCAAAAAAAAAACACTTGTTTTTCTTTTAGTTCTGATAATTACCATTTTTCCAACTGATTTTGCTCCAGAAATTCTGCTACAACCGTCTATAAAAATTCTATCTCCTGCCCTTTTAAACAGTAAAAAGCCCAGAACAACCCCGTGCATCCCAAAGACAATGAAGACATAAAAATTAAGACTGTGTAACACATAACCCAATTTAAACCCTTCAGAACCTACACCATGATGCAGCTGCAGTGCTTGGCCTGGCTGCAATTACTGGAAGCCCTGTCATTCCACATTCCCAGAACCAAATCAGTAGTTCAAAGCATACAGAGAGACTTGGTTTATATTAATAGCAGCAGTGATAGAAACCTTGCTAAAATCAATTAATCACTGCAATTACCCACAACACTGAATGGTTACACAGAAAAAGGCCCAGATGGCTCCCTCTGTACACAATCTTTCAAGATTTCACCTACAGACTAAATGCATAGCTTTATTGAGGGAAAAATACCTGCAATTAGTAACACAAATATTATTCAAGCAATGAGGAAAAATATAAAAAAGTATAATCGATATAAAAGCAACACTTGTAACTAATGCAAAGATGAACAGCACTCTAATACTGGAATAATGTCCTTTTGTGATTTAGGAAACATAAATTATGTTACTCAATCAAGGTCTTCCATTTAGAAATGGATATAATACTCATCTATTAGCAGTGTCACAAAACCTTAAAAAGCTAAAAAAAGCATTAACCTTGATAGAAGTACTTTTACAGTAATGTTAGAGCCATTAATAAGCCAAGAATATTGAAATGATTGGAATATGATGATCAACTACTCCTAGAAATATTCATAATCCAAAATATAAAATGAGACAGGATTTTGCAGAATGAAGGAACATCATCAAATTGTGAACATTTACAACACATTTTTAGAATTTTTGCAATTCTTACACTTTCTTTGCTTAAACCACCATGAAGATGTTTTACATTAGCTTCTGATGATAGCATTTACAGCTGATGCTGAAATTCTGTAATAAACTTTGCATTAACCAAATAAAGTTATTTGCACATTTAAGTTTATAGCTGTGGAGGTAACTGTATAAGAATGACAAATAGAATTTGACTTACTGGTAAAATCCCTGTGTGGACATCTAACCATGTCCTGATAATGGCAAGCAAGCTCCATGAAGATTTCTTATCTGCTCAGTTTCAGAAGGTGATGAACATACTCTCCACTGGGAGGAGGTTTCCTCTGATGGCTGTTTCCAGGCACCTTGTGACATGAAAGCACTTCTACAGATAAGGCACTGGTAGGTTTCTTTTATCTGGTTGTGTGATTTTTCAATGATTTTCCATCAGGATTCACTCAGTCATGGGACAATAAACACATTTGAAACCACAATCCACATCATAGTCCTTTTAATGGATTTGCTCAGCATCTTTTGACCGTAGTGCTACATTGCACACATTGCAGAACTGCTGCCTTGCCTCAGAACTTAGATTTAAGGTACAAGCATCTTCCACAGAATGAGCTGCCCCTTCACATCTAGTTTTCAACTCATTGTGTTGGAATGTTACACCTTCATTCGGCTTTAAAGGTTTTTGTCTCCCCGGCAAAGGTCTGGGTTCTAACACTGAAAACATGAGAGATGCTAAGATGCACAGAGCAGGCTTCTCCACCTTTTCTCTTGGCATATGGAAGAGAAGTCAGCACTGCAGGGTTCCTCAAGCTGCAAATGAGCTGCTGCTTCTTCACTTCACAGGAATGAGTATGAGGCTCATGCCACAACAGCAAGGACTCGTACTTTGAGGCACCTGATAGGACAGCTACTCTTTGCAGGATTTTCTTTGCTTTCATTATTTTCATCTCCCACGCCACATGACTCATTTTCACTCTGGTCCATTTTAGGATAGCCTGAATTTTGACATGCCATAACTGTCTCACACATTTGAGCCAGGTGTATGCTGATCCTACTTTTGACCCTCATTGTGAAATGGCAGAACTTGCACCTTTTTATCTCCACCAGACATGGCAACCTGAGCTTTCAAACCCTCGAGCACAGCAGTATACAACCAGGATGTTTTGATGTCCTTGGGGTGATGTGTGGGTTCAGTCACAGAGCACATCAGTATTTGTAGTCAAATTCATTAATTTTCTGTACTTGCTGGTTGGTCTACAAAGGACAAGAAACAAAAGAGTTAAAATCTACTTTATGATTTCAAGTACCTTATCCAAACTCTAAGGCACAATGAAATCCAGACTGAGATTGCAGTCCTAGGGATGTCTGCAGATTTTAAGCCTATCTGAAAGAAGGGAGGGTTCTACATGAGAAAAATTATTCCATAAATGACTGCTCAAATCACCTGTTGAAATTAAAAATTAACTACAGATTAATAATGTTACATTATTTCCGTGTTAAGTTTACAACAGTTCCTGTTAAGAGACTGGCATTACCAATCTTAAACCTAATATTGATCTTAAAAGCCAAGCAGGCTGCTGAGAAATCTGCACCCCTCCAATCCCACAGCCATCACAGGTGCATCCCAAAAGCAGCCCCCACATCCCAAATGCAACCCCCACATCCCAAACACAGTCCTGCATCCCAAAAGAAGTTCCCCCATCCCAGACATAGCCCCGCATCCCAAAAGGAGTCCCTGCATCCCAAACGCAGCCTCTGCATCCCAAACGCAGACCTGCATCCCAAACGCAGCCCTGTACCCCAAAAGGAGTCCCCGCATCCCAGACTCAACCTCGCATCCCAAACGCAGCCCCGCACCCCGCCGAAGCCCTCCGGCCCTTTCCCCGCAGGTGGGCACAGCCAGGCGGACCCCTGAAAGGCAAATTAAGCCGAGCAACGCCTTTACAGCGAGGCCATGGAAGCACAGAATGGCTTGGGCTGGAAGGCGTCCTGAAGACCGCCCAGTTCCCACACCCGTGCCACGGGCAGGGACCCCTTCCCTGGGACCTCCGAGCTCCGGCCAAGCCAGACCCGAGCACGC
>VWZF01005398.1:409934-463764 GCA_013396755.1 Sclerurus mexicanus
GCGCCTTTCCCGCCGAGGGGCAGCCGGGCCCGGTGCGGGACGCGGGGCCGAGGCCGGGCTGCGCCTCCTCCTCGTGGCTGCGAGGCCGCGCTGCCTCCCGGGCATCCCGAGTTGGCCCCAGACCGGCGCTCCCCGGGGCTCTGCCGCCCCGCCATCCCGGGAACACACACACACCTCCCCACAAGCCCTGCCCGCCCTGCCAGCCCACTTCCCTCCTTCCTTCCCTCCTTCACCCCCGCGCCCCCCGCCGCTCCCGCGGTGTGGGGAGCGTGCCCGTGGCTGGTGGAAGCAGAAGGCGATTTGTTGCCGCCAGCCCCTCCTTCCAGCCCTCGGAATGACTGGCAAGTCCCGGGTCCCGTTGGGAAGCGAAGAGCGAGCTGCCGCCCCCCCGCCGGAGCCGGGAGTGCGCGTCCCTGGCACCCCGGTTGGTGCCGGGGGTTTGGGCTTGTCCGCGCTCGGGAGCTGCTCAACACCGGCTCATGGAAATTCTGGCCGTCCGAATGCTTGCTGTGTCGCTCCGCTTAGCTCTCTAAATGTTTCAGCTGTTTAAAGTGCTTTCTGTGTTTCTTTTACTGCCTTAACAAGTTTTGGTTTGAGGCTTGATTTTATCGTCGTGTGGGAGTAGAAACGGGTGAGGAAATAGGGTCGGTGTGCTTGTGAAGCATGTAAAACACATGAGCACGTGAAGAGGAGTGTTTAGTATTGTATGGAGAAAGTTAACTAAGTGATAAGATGGAAGGTGATGATAGGAACCCTGTATGAAGGAAAAAATGGGTGAAATCTCATTGCAAATCCTTATGAACTTCCTGTCGTTCTCCTTGAATTCGAAAGTAGGAAAGAGTAGAGCTCTAACAGGATCATGTCACAATTTGTCTCTATTAAAAGCCATTAGTGCCTAAACATGTAGATACCAAACTGCCCTATCACCTTCTAAAATGTTCTTAAAAGGTTTCTCATCCACATCAATTCACCTCTGAAGCATTTAAGTGAAGTAAAAGTTTACTCACGTTTTGATGGAATTACTTCAAACAAACATATTCCTGTACATGAAGAAAATCTGAACTATTTAGTGCATATTAATGAACTTAGTAGTAATTTTATTGTTGAGTTATGGAGACAGCTGGCCGTTGTCTTGGCAATCTGTAACGGCCTGAGATACTGCTGGGATGATGTATCTCATCTGGAGCCTTTGCTGCCAGCTTGCTTTTCCAGAATTTAAGATGAGGTTGTTACGTAACTTTAAAATATATGCAATAACAAAATAACTTCCTTAAAGATTTTGGTGTCACTTTCTGCTACTAAGAGAAGGAAGAGTCTCTACAGTGTCCTGTATCCAACTAAAAGAAATCCTGAAAGACTTGTAGTTCCCTTAAAATTTTCCTTGTGACATTTCTCTGCCCTTTAACCAATGTATGTCACAGACATAACTGCTCAGGACTGCAATACAGGTTGAAGAAGTTCTGCATTTAATACTTTTTCCTTTTTTTTTTATTCTTTTGTGCCAAACACAACATAAAGTAAACTCTTTTTAAGGCAGTTTTTCCTCTTTTGTTCTGATATTCTCTTATCATAATGGTGTGGAGTATCAGGAGGAAGCAATTAAGAAAAACACCCTTCTATATGCCTTGAGTAAGCAGAAGTAAAGATCTAAAAGAAAAGGCATGCAGCATTCTACTTAAGTCTCTGAATATTGCATATTTTTAACTCAATTAGTCCCTTAGGAAGTGTCTCACTTTGTAACAAAGTGTTAATGGTTTTAGTAAAATATTTTTAGTGTATGTTGCAGAAGAGTCTGTATTATTTATTGGTACTAGAAGTTGCATTAACTCAAGCAGGAAAGAGTCAGTAACTGCGCTGTTTAAAAAACCTGTCCTTAATTAGGAAGATCCTAACCTAATTTATAGTGAGGTGCCTTCCTTTAGATCTAGCTTAGAGTATTTGGCACATTTATGTTATCAAGATCATTGATCATGTTCTTCAGAAACAACTGTCATATGAAACTAGTAAAGTTCAGAAGATAATTTCAACATTTCTGTGTATGTTCGCCCCCTGCTCCTGACTGTCATGTTTAGGGGATTTCTTTTCAACTAGTGAAGCTTGGGATACAGAAGGAGCTACGTTCAAGTTATTAAAGTGTTAGCTAGTAAATTCCGAAACTGTAGTTTAGATGGGGTGAGTTTGTAGAAAACTGAGCTCTGGCACCTGTAATATTGGCAACAGATTTCAGTCTGTCTTACCACAGACAGTAGCTCAATCGATGTTCTGAAGGAGGAGACCAGGAGATACTTCCTAAACAGTGTAAAAAACCCTGTAGTTAAGCCAATTTCACTGTCTGTGGAAGACAATATAAGGCAATGTGTAACATTTTATAATTTTTGAAGTTACTATTTGAAGAAGTTGTAGTTCATTCAAACTATTCTTTTCAAGAAGAAACACTGCATCTTGTTATTTTTATAACCTGCTGTAGGCTTATATTCAGCTGTTTCACTCAAGGCCATTTTACAGGTGTAAAGATCACATTTTTTCAAACCTGGTAGTCTGCTGTGTAGTGTCTGAAATTATACTTCCATAATTTATCCTGTTCCTCAGTAGTGTTCCCTGTGTTGCATAAATAATATAAATACATAAGAAGAGTTCTGATTTTCTAAGAGCTGTGTACACTTAGAGAAAGAAGTTGAAGTTAAGGGAGTCAGTCATCTCCTGAGTGAGATTTTGCAAGATTTCATTAGGTGGTCAGCATCGTCCTTTGAAATAAAATTTGATCTTTGGAGCACAACTGTTTTCTGCCATTCAAAAGTACTTTTAACAGGGTTACGCATTGGAGTGAAGCAGCAAGTAAGACAGGTAATGATGAACTGACAAGATACGTAAATACACAGCACTGTTGTGTGTTACTAACAGATATTGTCAGCGGTGACTCCCAAGGCATAAGCGTTGATTCCAGCCACACATCTTGTTTTGTCAGGGCATTTTTTGTATCTTCCTTCCATAGTATTTTGTTGTGCAGCAGTAGCTGTCTGCTCATGAGGAAGTGTGTCTGCTGTTACAACTTAGTTAAATTAGTCGTACGTTTTTAATTCTCCCAAATGTAAGGGATTAAATGCCAGTTAGTTTCTATCGTAAAAAGGGCTGTCGACATAACATGAGAGGAAGGCCTGCAGCAAGTTGATAATACTGATGTTTTTTTGGGTTTTTTTGCAGGGTTGAGGATGCTGAGGTATCCGAGAAAAGTGTAAATGAAGAAAATGGGGAAGTATCAGAGGCAGACCAACCTCAAAACAAGCACAGCCGACACAAAAAAAAGAAACACAAACACCGAAGTAAACACAAGAAACATAAACATTCTTCAGAAGAAGATAAGGACAAAAAACATAAACACAGACACAAACATAAGAAACATAAATGGAAAGAGGTGGCTGATGCCTCTGACAAAGAAGATGGGCCAGCTAAAAGAACTAAAATTGATTTTTTAGCTCCTCTGGAAGACTTGGAGAAACAAAGAGCATTATTGAAAGCTGAACTTGAAAATGAATTAATGGAAGGAAAAGTCCAGTCTGGGATGGGGTTAATATTACAAGGTTATGAGTCAGGATCTGAAGAAGAGGGGGAGATTAATGAAAAAGCACGAAATGGAACGAGACCTACAGGGAAGTCAAACACTAAGGGGAAACTAGAACCTGTGGACAATAAAACTGGTTCCAAGAAAGCAAGTAAGAGTGAATCAAAAGAAAGGACTAGGCACAGGTCTGACAAAAAGAAAGGCAAGGCAGGAGTTGATGGAGTCAAAGAGAAGACAACTAGAAGCAAGTCAAAAGAAAGGAGGAAATCCAAAAGCCCGTATAAAAGAAGTAAGTCTCAAGATCAGGCAAGGAAATCTAGGTCTCCAATGGCAAAGAGGAGATCTCAGGAGAAAAACAGAAAGTCTAAATCTCCAGAGGAGAGAAATAAGGCTGATGATAAAAGTAAATCAAGAGATCGCAGAAAGTCTCCCGTTGTAAATGAAAACAAAAGCAGAGATCGTGGCAGAAAATCTAAATCTCCAACAGAACTAAGAAGCAAATCCAAAGATAGAAGATCACGGTCCAAAGATAGAAAACCTAGGAGATCAGAGACTGACAAAGAAAAAAAGCCAATTAAATCTCCTTCTAAAGATGCTTCTTCAGGGAAAGAAAACAGGTCCCCTAGGCGACCTGGCCGTAGCCCAAAAGGAAGAAGCTTATCTCCCAAACAACGTGAGAAGTCAAGAAGAAGCAGATCCCCTCTCTTTAATGATCGTAGATCTAAACAGAGCAGATCCCCCTCTCGAACCCGGTCCCCGGTTAGAAGAGTGAGGAGTAGATCTGCAGAAAGGAAAAGAAGAGAATCAGAAAGGAGGCGTCTGTCTTCTCCCAGGTAACTTAGAGATGTCATGAGCCATTGCAAAAATGCATTACGGGGTGAAATATCTTATAGATCAATATTTATGTCCTTGCTTCATTCTGAAAATAGCTATTAAAATTTGTAATCAGACTGTGTATTATATCATGAGCTTACTTGGTATGTGTTCAGTTTTTAAAAAAAGTACTCCTCCCAGCTGTCAGACATTCACATTCAGCTTGTGGTTGTTAAAGTGCTAAGTTATTTATTGCTCACACCATTACCAGGAACAAGTTTTGTTACTTGATGTTCTCCTTTCTATCATTTGGTTGGATTGAGAATTCGGCTTCCGTCTCGTTTCTTTGTTAATAGTTGTGTTGCTCTCAGAAATTTCTGTGGAGAGTCTTCTCCACTGTTACATATTACTGTTGACTAAAAGTGGGTAATTAACCCCATTTCCCCCCCAAAACCCTCAGAGTGATGCCTGAATGTAAGCAAATCCTTTATATCAATATGGCCCTCCCACAGTGTTGGGGGTTTTTTTCCTTAAAAATGCTGTGTATTTCTCATTTTCTAGAGGGATATTATTGTTGCTTTGTTACTGGGCTGTTTAATTAACATATTTGGCATACACTTAAGAGGAGAAGAATAGAAATCTATTTAATGTATTGGTTTAATCTTGGCATTTTTTATAGAGGACAATTAAGCCTAAGAAAGCAGTTACCTTGAAATTGCTCTGAAAGCTAATAATGCCTGGATGGTAAGTTTCCAGGAAGAGAACAATATAAGTGTATGCATATTTGGAAGTTAATTTCTTAGCTGTAAGAAGTTCAAGAGGCAGAAGAGTTCAGCATTGCATAATAAATCATTTAAAATTTTCTATTGTGGGGTTTACCCAGTCTGAGTATTAAGGACAGAGAAGTATAAATTTAAAACTGGAATTAGAACCACAAAGATTGAGCTCAGTACAAAAGCACCAAAAAATTGTGAAAATCTTTCAGCCTGAGTCAGTGAAGGTTCCTCTGGTTTCAGGAATGGGGTATCTTCAGGTACTTTGGAGAATGGTGTTAACCAGATGAAGCAAGTGTTGTAAATGCTGGCAGTTTGGCTGGCTGCTCTCTGGTGAATCAGGAGTGTATCGGCACAGCCACTGAGGTTTTTTGGCGTAGCATTTGACTTTCCTTGTGTACCATTTTGCATTTTTCATTTTTCATGACAGCTTGCATTGCAGCCAGTTTGATTTGGTTGTCTAGACACTTACTTCAAGTGATGCATGTGTCTAGAATGTTGCTGTCGAATCCTGTAACTCCGTGGTGAGCAGCCTGTGAGTGGGGACTGCTAAGAAATATTTTCTGCTGGAAGTGTTTGCAGATCAGCAGGAATGTTTCTTTGTGGGACATCTGAACGAATTCCAACTACGTTAGAGTTTTAACTACCTGTAGTTACTCAAACTGCCAGAGCATTTCAGGAGTTTTCAGGAGCAGTTTTGACAGAAAAATCCCAGTAATTTCATTTTTTCAAGTTTGTTTCTGGTATTCTAATCATGTAAGACACTGCTTAGGTCTTTGACTGAGGTTACTCATTGTATGATGTTACTATGAATTCTTAATCAGCTTCTACTTTTTATCTCATCCCTGTAATCCCTGAACTGGTTTATTTTTTGTAACAGATATTTATTGGGTTTTGGCAGTACAACCACTTCATTACCCAGGAAGCTTGGAACTCAGCTCATCCTGTGAATTTTTTTGTAGTACTGTTCACAAGAACATAATACAAATTAATTGGGCTAGAGGTATCAGCCTATTCCTGATTTGAGTACAGTAATTTCTTGTAGAAACTGCCAATACTCTGCATGTGCATAAATCTTCCTTCTGCCTCTCTGTTTACTATTTTGCATCAGCTCTGTATGCCTGATCACTGTATTTAGCTAAGGTAAAGGAAGCTGATAGAGCAGTCTCAAATCAAACAAAATTACAGAATGGGTGCAATTAATCTTTCAGACACAAGGTATTTTGTCCATTGATGAGTTATAACACCTGTAATAAGTTGTTCCAATTTGATTTTAAAAAATCAAAAAACAAGGAGTGGGAAAAAGTAAGTAGAGTAGTTAACATTTTCTTTGAAATAGTGTGGAACTATTTTTCAAGAACTTCTGGTGCAGCCTCATTAGAGTAGTTAAGTATTTTTGACTTATGTTCTTGCCAATTTTTGATTCAAGTCTTGCTGTCTTACTGTTAAGCTTTTTGATGCTGTTGTCCCATCAGGGATTTTTTCCCTTGAATGGCTGTGAATCTGTATAGATAAGAATGAAAAAATTTTGAATAATATATAGTATTGAATTAATTTTTAATTTGAGATGGGTTAGTTTACCTGTTAATTAAGAATTCCAATTTTCATGTGCTGTATTAGAATGTGTGAAATGTTGAAGCTGTGCAGTTCTAGTGCCCAAGCTGAAATAAACATTAATGTTAGTACTGGGAACTAGCATGATCCTAATCCTAAATTTCAACACTATGTTGTAAAGATACTGAAATAATTCTCAATAATAAGGTTTTGGGGGTTATGTATTGTTTGAATACTGTTTCTGATAAAGATGAAAACAGGGCACTCTTTATGTAAGATCTAAACACAAGCTTTGTTTTAAAACCTCTCTTAGTTTCGTGGTGGTAATTAACAAGCTGTTTTCAGACTTGTCCTGAACTAGTCCTGTGTGTGGGCACATACTCCCAGTGTGGGGACAGACACGCAGGAAGGGCAGCCAGCTTTGTGGTGTACTTACCCATCCCTCCCTCAGAAGCCCATCTGGTGGTCCCTCACCTGCAGTAAGATTTTTCAAGTGAGTTTTTAGAGGGAACTGTGATTTTTTTTCTGTTTTAAGCTTGCTCCTGATTTTCACTACCACTCTTTCTCTGTTTTAAGAACACGGACCAGAGATGATATTTTGTCTAGACGTGAAAGATCAAAAGATGTTAGCCCTCCCAGCAGATGGTCCCCATCCAGAAGGAGGTCTCGGTCACCCATTAGGAGGAGATCTCGCACACCCCTTCGGCGGAGCCGATCTCCAAGGAGGCGCAGCAGATCTCCAAGGAGGAGGTAAAGGCAGCCTGTATTCTCAAGTGTATTTTGTGAAGTATTGCTAGAAGAGGGAGGATTGCTATCTTATCTGTGAAAACAATGCTTTTTTTGGGTTTGTCCATGTTTATATGTGCTAGCATGGTTGAATTCGTTTGGTCCTCTATGAATTAAGTTGTTTTATTACTTGGACTCATTACGTATTTCTGTGTTTTATAGATTTTCCTACTTTTCTTCAAAAAAAATCAAAAAGTCCAAGATTTAAATCCCTCTTATTGTCAACAGGGATAGAGGCCGAAGGAGCAGGTCTCGTCTTCGAAGGAGGTCCAGGTCACGTGGTGGCCACAGACGTAGGAGCAGAAGCAAAGTTAAAGAAGACAAATTTAAAGGTAGTCTTTCTGAGGGTATGAAAGCTGAACAGGAGTCTTCATCAGATGAAAAGTAAGAATTCGTTTCAACTTTTGCTGTTTATTTAAAAGCTACAATTCCACTGATACTGAGAATGAACTAACATTTATCTTCATGGTGTAGTTTTTGAGCTGTCCCCTAAAACCTTAATCATGTTTTAGTACTTGTGATCTTGTCAAATAACTGTTGGGATGATCTGAAAAACTTTTAACTATGTAAAAAATATCAGGACCCGTTGGCTAGTGGACAGACCTAAGGGACGATGCGTTGTGAGGTTTTTAAACTCGATCAGTATCTTGTGAAGACGTTAGGTCTGACTACTAAAGCTTACTGCTTGAGGAAAACTAGTAATAGCTGAAAGGATTCATTACTGTCTGCAAATCCTATTTATATTTGCTAAATATCTACTTATTCAGTTGCACAAGGCTACATTCTTAATCAAATTATTAAAGAAGAATAATGCCGCAGTGAAAATGAAATAGGTTTTTTGTTTGTTTTCTTTTGAAAGGCTACTGTTAGTTGTGTGCAATTAAAAATTTAACACAGAATGTCCCAATGAGATACCAAGAGATAAGTTTTCTGTCTGAGGAAATGTAAATATACACACCATAGCTTTCAGAGTCAGTTAAACAGCTCTCGTTCAGTAATTCTGTGCTTTCTATGCCATAGAACTGCATTTGGTAAAATTCAGTAGGTAATCTCCTGTTTATGAGGTTATATAAAAAAATAATTGTGTTTTTATAGTCTCGAAGACTTTGATTTGGAAGAAGAGGATGAAGAAGCAGAGATAAGACAAAGGAGATTACAGCGGCAAGCAATTGTTCAGGTACAAAGTTAAAGACACTAATTTTATGTTTTTAGTGTAAAGTGTTAGGATAAAGGATGGCTCTTCTATTGCTACCTTACAATAGTAATTACTATTTCTGTATTTTTCCAATTAATTCAGTGTAAATGTTAGTCTCTGTTAAACTTCACGCTTCTATTGCAACAGCTTTGCTTTTAAGACTGAAGTTATTCTTCTGTGAGTCATTTTTTGCTCCAGTTAAACATCTCTGATAATCTTAGGACATGTTAAAAATATTCTTCAATTGTCTTCATCTGTAGAGTTTCTTTGTAGCTGTATCATTGATATAATAATGTCAGTATAGCATTGAGCTATATATCAATTAACCTAACTGCTCATTTTTTTCAAGTGGAAGTTGTCCTTATCAATTTCTAAAGTTTCATAAAGCCACTGCTGTGGGTTCCTCCCATAAAGTAGATAATACATTCCGTTGCACATGAACTTCTCATTGCAGGTAAGGGGGTAACAGTAATCACAGGTGTAAGATGCGAGGGAGGCCCCTGGCAGGGCGCTGTGGCCAAAGGGGATGTAACTGTACAGCACAAGTCAGGTAGCATTTTGCAAAGGTGGCATTTGGCACACAGGACATAACAAGCAAAATATTTATATTGGGTACAAAGCCACTGGTTTTAATGTGCTGCTTATTTTAAGTAGCCCTAAAAATACCATTTGTGATTTGAGTTTTCTGCAAAGCCCGTTGTAAAATTCTTCAGAACTATGACTGAGCAAAACCATATAAATTCTTATTGAACACTGGTTATACCTGATGTTGGTGCATGCAGCAAGCAAATTCCAGAGCTTCATTCCCTAAATGGAAAACCTCTGCTTGTATTATTGAACAGTTTGATAACTGAGTGGTGTCAGCATTTTATTCAACTTGATTTTTAACTTCTGGGATAGGAAGTGCAATTTTTATAATGTCATAGTACTTAAAGCTAAGAGAAATTGTAAAGATGGTTGAACTATTTTAAGGCTTCTGAAATTTTTCAACAGGATTTTCAATTCAAATAAAAACCCTAAATCTAAAAACATAATTTTTTTCTGTATCATAACACTAATAAAAATGGGAGAGATTCTAGAATGCAAGATAAGAAATATTTTTTCCTCAGAGACTGTTTCAGCATTTGTGTGCCAGAATGGCTTAGTAATAAATCTTTTGCTGCTGATAGTTCATTGTGCATAACCAAATAGTTATTCTTCAATTGCTTTTTACAAGGATGTAAAGGCCTAAAGGACACATAGGAATTTTTCAGTCTTATTGTCTGGGCTGTGGTGCATTGTGAAAAATGGATTTTCAGGAGTTGTATCCAATTCTGCAAAATAATCTTGTTTTTAGAGATGTAGGTGATTCTGAAAGCAAAGATTAAGGTTTAGCCCAAACCAGTGAAAGGGTGGGTATGCAGATATTTAAATTGCGATAAACTGTGATGGAGAGATTAAGAATTAAATTTCTTTTTAGAAATACAAAGGCCAGACAGAAGACAGTAACATATCTGTGCCATCTGAACCAAGCAGTCCTCAAAGCAGTACACGCAGTCGCTCGAATTCACCCGATGACATCCTGGAAAGAGTCGCTGCCGATGTCAAGGAGTATGAGAGGGAAAACGTGGACACTTTTGAAGCGTCAGTGAAAGCCAAGCACAACCTCATGACAGTTGAACAGAACAACGGTAAGATTCTGAAATCTGTCTCATGCAATCTGTTACAGCTCAGACGTTTGCTTAGTGTCCTTCCACGCTTCCAGACTTGCAAGTGGATTGGCATTTTGGATGCAATTTTTGAATGTTTTCACAAATATTGTGGTACTAAAAATGTCAGATTAAAATAAATCTTCCTCATTAGGAAGGGTAATATGAGTGGAACGTGGTCTCTGTATTTCTAATATTTCTAACAATTTGTGCTGTACATTCAGAAGAGCAAATAATGATGCCTGTCTTTATAGTTAAGAATCACCCTTCCAAATTTTTCTTTTCACTTATGCATGTTGTTTTCTTAGCAGCATGATGTAGCCCTAGTCTTTATTTTGGGTGGGCTGGAAATTATGCTCCTTTTCTCCCTTTGGTCAAAGCCGCTGTGTCAGAATAGTGTAGGTGGGTCTGTAGTCATTTAGAATGATTAAAGCTTTTGAGGGTCATTGCTAGTAAGTCCATTTTAGCAGCATAACTAATTGCTGAAATGGCTATTTCCTTCTCTTCCTCCCTGCACGTAATCTGTTCAGCAATATTGAAATGAAATGAATCTTGATATAAAACTTGCCTTGTGCCAGCAGCAGCAAAGGGAACATGGAGCATCTCCCAGTGCACCACGTAATAGTGAAAATCTGCTACTTTTTTTGTCTTTTGAAAGCGGATTGCTGAACATCTTCCAAGTAGTCAAAGGTGTGTCTAGTTGCTGTGTGGTCATACTTGAGCTAGTTTAAACTACTTTGGTTTCTCTTTACAGTTTAATTGCAACAGCCCTGTTTAACAAGGGCTGTGGAACCTTCCCAGCCCCTCAGAGGGAAGTAGTTGGACAGTTGGCTTTTATTTCACGTGCCACTTGTATCCTTGGGGGCTGAATACACTGTCTTCAGGGGATGCTTCTCTTTGAAGTAATAAAGCTGTGTCTCTTTGGGGCTGGTGTACTGCTCTGTAAGTTTGTCCTGGTGTTCCCTTGAGCACTGTGTTTTCAGATTGTTTTCCTCCAACACTGGGGAAAAGACTGTCCTTTGTGCTTTATTTGCATACCACAGGTTTAGACTTAGTCTTCTTACTGCTCTCTAATTTTGTGTAGTAAAGCATGTGAAAATATAACTCATAACTACATAGACATTTTCCACACAGGCACATGAAAATGGTTTTTAAAACACATCAGTTACACTCAGTTCTGGGAATTTTTCATATACTGGGAGGATTCTGGGTCAGAGGTGCCTATAACGACAGATGAAATCGGTGAATGATTTTTCTTTGCAAGAGCTATTTTTTATTTCTATTCTGACCTCATACAGGGCCAGAGTAGTAAGTTGCTAAAAAACTAGTTAATAGCTCATTGTAGGCCAGTGCAAGTGTGAGTAACTGGAACTAAAAAGAGAATTTGAGGAAGTTGAACACAGTGGTGTAATCTGTCTCTCCACACGTGTCAGGTGACACTGTACCCGGAAACAGCAGCATCAGCATGATGGATGATTTTTTTGGTGCTGTCAGATTGCAGTCTCCTTATTTGTATGGAAGTGGTTGGCTTGACCATTTCTTTTTCTCCATTGCTTCATACCCCGAAGGCAGTGTCTGTGATTTACCATGTTCAGGAAGGGCTGCTGCCATAGTGTGTGTCATGAAACGGTTTGAAGTTTGCTTGCTTTTGCTAATGTGTGCTTAATTTATATTTCTTTGCTTTTATCTTATCAACCAAGTAAAATGTCTTTGGGATTTAAAGATTATTGAAAGGTGAGAAAGGCATAATCTTGCCCATGTTAAAAATATTTCTCGAACACAGTAGTTAACGTTGTATTTGACAAAAAGATACACACCAGGTCCTTCCTGGCAGGATTGGAGAAAATGTTTTCCAAAGCAACAAAGCTTTACAGCTTGGTTTTTAGTAAAATACCCTGTGATTAGCAGAAAAGCCTGAACTCGTATATTGAAAACATGACTATGCCTTTTTTGTATATGTGCACAGTCATTCTATACTTCTTTTTAATACATATATATGATTGTTATTTGTAGGGATGACGTACATATATAGTTTTTTCCTTTCTGCTGTGTGAATTACTTGAAAGCTATTATACATACATTTTTCATGAAGGTATAAATTTTTGAGTGCTTTGAAGAACCAAACTAGTCTGAGTTTTCTATTCTAGAATGTGAAATATGTGAAATGGTATTTACTAGGAACATTAGAGCTACCTGTTTGCCAACATACTGATCTTGGACTATGTTGTAAAGATACCAAGTGCCAAATTATGCTGGCAACAAAGTTATCATTTGACATCTTTTTCATGTTGAGTAATCTAAATTTCATTTTAAGGTTCATCTCAGAAGAAGCTGCTAGCTCCTGATATGTTCACAGAATCAGATGATATGTTCGCTGCATACTTTGATGTAGGTAATTCTTGGGGATGAATGTTTGATTATGTTTTTCTCCTTGATTTTTTGTTAGTCTTTGTCACTTGAGGGTTGTGAGAACTTTGATGTGTAAAACCATGTGCAGCTAAGTGGATTGTGCGTTCTGAATCTTTTATCAGCCAAGGTGTACAAAGTGGTTCTTAATTAGTATTTCAGTGAAATGAAACCTGCCGAAATTAGTGTGACTTTTACCAGAGTAAGTAATTGGGGAATTCACTTGCTGTTTGGATAGGACCTATAATAGCATATGGTAAAAACATGAACCTATTTATAAGTTAAGCTTTTTGTAAATGTTACCATGTCACACAGTTTTCTTTTCAGAGGTTCTTGTATGGTTAATTAAAAAATGTATAAAAGATTTTAATTGGATAATGATGCTGTGTTGGAGTAATCTGGTAGTTTGTTTTGGTGAGGTTTGTTGGATGAAGAGATACATTTCCTGGTTTTGCTTTTGCACTATTCCATCAGCTTTTCTGTAAATGTGCTCAAATGACCTGGAAATGTTGGCAGTCCAGTGACCAGTTTTGAGACTTTGCACGCCATTCTCTATAAATCCTCTTGCATTGTTGCTGGTGCACAACACTAAGAAATAAGAACTCCCCTCTTAATTTATAAATCCTGCATTAAATTTGTGTTTATGGCATATATAATCTATTAATTGTAGCAAATGTACTGGTGACAATAGGGTGCCGTGGTTTCACTCCAGTAACACTGGTATCCCTTGGACATGAAAAAAGATAATTACTTGAAAGATAATTCAAGTTTGTGAGGGTGCACTTTTAAAAATTCAGAAGTTACATGTGGGGATTTATATGGCTTGTAAGTAAGCAGTTCCCTCTTCCAAAAACTGTCGTTCAATTGAAAATATTCTTGCCTGCTCATAGTTTTGAATTTGTGATGAAATATTGCCAAGTTGTTAGATGTCGTCAGCGGCAATTGTAGTAATGTTATGCTTGTATGTATAATGGTATGAAACAAGTGGCATTGAATGAACAGAAATTCAAGGCTTAACCAGTTATGTTTTCCTTGCAAATTGCTGAATTTTTCTTACTATAAATATGCTGTAGTTAAGAAGTCTGGCTTATGTGGTCCAAAATATGCGTTCTAACATGATTAGTATAAATTCCTCATAGGTATTAATTGAAACTTTGTCCATTTATGATTAGCAGTAATTCCACTGGTTGATCTCATGTTTTTTCCTTACATCAGTCTTTAGGCACTGGTATGTAAATAGCTTCCTATGTTGTTTCTTGCTCCTAAAAGATAAGTGTGTTTGTATTGTGGGGAGGAACTGTTTCAGTAGGGGAAAAGGGCTTGGGTAAGTAAACTGAGGAAAAACACAGAGCACACAAGCAAAGCTGTTACTTTTTATTTCAGAGCGCTCGTCTAAGGGCTGCTGGGTTTGGAAAAGACTTCAAAGAAAACCCCAATCTCAGGGATAACTGGACTGATGCCGAAGGCTATTACCGTAAGTTACATTTGCTGTTCAGCAAGGGCAGATGGAAGGAGAGCGCAGAATGGAGAAAACCCTCATGTCAAAGTACTGAAAGGTTATTCTAATGTAGATGTATCACAGAGCATTCTCCAGGAGTGTAATGTAATGGATGAAATGAGCATGCAGGTTTTAACCTCAGTTATGGAAGGACTCCGGACTTACAGAACCACTGTTGGCTCCCCGTAATTTGCACAAAGCAAGGTGATTGTGCACCATAAAATTAAAGGATTTAGCCATTCATCCTGATTTTCCGTAGCTCTCAGAATGGTTTATTTTGCATGAGAAGTTCCACTGCATACATCACTCCTAACTTGAAATTGCCTGATTTTGTCCTTCAGGTGTTAATATAGGTGAAGTTCTAGATAAACGTTACAATGTCTATGGTTACACTGGTCAGGGAGTCTTCAGTAACGTCGTGCGAGCCAGGGACATGGCGAGAGCAAACCAAGAAGTAGCTGTTAAAATCATCAGGAACAACGAACTTATGTAAGTAGTGTCTTTGATAGAAATAAAGCATGTCTAACAGCTGGAAGTTTCTGGTGATGTGATTTGAATCTCCCTTTGTTTCAAGTGAAGTAACAGATTACAGCTGTGGTTCCTGCCTTTTCTGCTAATAGGAGACAGATAATGGGAAGTGCTTGAGGACTATGAACCACACTTCTTTACAGCTATCACAGGAAGAAGGGTACTTGCGTTTTCATCAGGCACTTTCTCCTTTGCCAAACTTCAGGGAACAGTGATAGCAAGAGGCAAGGTTACAGTTAATTATGAGGCCTGCCCAGACCTAAATCTTTTGAGTTGGGAGTACAAACTGTAAAGACTGTAAAAAACTTTTCTTTCTTTTTATGGACCAGTCGTATTTGGCAGGTTATGGATTGGATCCCAGTCAATCATCTACAATTTACAAAAAGACCTCCATCCATTAATTATTTTTGTATATTCTCTATATGTTTGCATGTATATAAGATACATTAAAAGGGATGCGACTCTCATTGTTGAGATTTTAAAAAAATAAGTCTTTCAGATCGAGTGAATATTAACAAGTGTGATCTATTAAACTGTGTTATTTGAAGTCTTGTCTAAAGTATTAATTTTCAGTATCTGCTGCAGTATTTTTTCAGTTTTTAATTATGTCCTCTTCTGTGAAAGACAACTTAAATGAAAATCTTTTCCGTGCATTTTACCTTGAGAAGTTTTGAAAGTTGTCTTACTGTGTAACTGGATTATTTTTAGTTATGTGGATAAGTATCTAGAAAAGTTTTAAAAACAGAAGGGGGCTGATAAGCTATTTTAGTTTGGTATGTTTTATTGGTAATAAGCTTGAGTGTGTAATTGAATCTTGAGTCAGTTCAACTTAAATCTGCTTTTAACAATGTGGTTAAGTACTGTTTTTAAAAAAGTAAACTTCTCAAGTGAGTGCTATTTGAAATTTAAGTGTCATATTACAGGAAGAAATCCAGTTTTAGCTCTACATGCAGTGGGGAGTGAGGAGGAAAGGGTAAGTAGGTTACAAAGGCACAGTGAAGATCAAAGAATTAAATAAACTTAGCCAGTATGTAGACACTGACAGCAAACCACTATTGTGATTTTGGTTTTTTTAAGAAGTAGTACATTAAGTAATGACAAGACACTTCTTATTCCTGGGTAATTATAACCACATAAGTGAATGTCTAGATTTAAAAAAAATATTAGAACTTACCTGATTGTGGTTTATAATCACATTTCTCTGTTTTCAGGCAAAAAACTGGCCTAAAAGAACTGGAATTTTTGAAGAAGCTCAATGATGCTGATCCTGATGACAAGTTTCATTGTCTACGGTTGTTCAGGCATTTCTACCACAAACAACATCTCTGTCTGGTATTTGAGCCACTCAGGTAAGGTGACAAATGTTTGGGGTTCTCTGTAAAAAAGGGAAAGTACTACTGAGTGTTCTTTACCTTTCTGGTTTTGACTGTTGTTTTAATCCCTTGTTCTATTGCCAAGAGTCAAGAATGCAAGGAACTTTGAAACAAACAAAAAACTGGAACTGAAGGCTCAAATCCACAGGCTACTGAGCTATTTCTGATTTCCTTAAAGCATTGCTGTGACCTTTCTGCTGGAAAATATTTGAAACAAAATGTCTTAAAGATAGTTCATTTCATCAGCACAGCTCTTAATGATCTTCTGTGTATGTCAAAAAAAAATTGAGACTTTGAGTATTTTTATTAGTTCTTTGTTTTAAGGGTGTGTATCAAGAATGCATTCCCAGAGCAGTTCAGCAAATGCTGTGTTTTCTGTGAAGAGTGTGTGCATAGATATATATATATATGTATATAAACATCTAAGGAAGAAAATAGTTACATGTTCACTTTCTGGTAAAGTAATTAAGCTCTTCTGACAGGTTACCTGTAGACACTGGTTTATGGGAGATTCAGATCTACTAATTGTCTTAGTCCCTGTTCCTGCTTAGAGACATCAGTTGGTCATATCCTGAGTTTTCTGTGTATGCCATATTTTAATTTTTTCTGTATTTGGGGTGAAGATAAGTTATATGCTGAAACAATACAAATTTTATGAAATTACTATGGTATTTCCATTAATAAGCCATACAACAAATTATTTTCTTGTCCTGTGCTATTTCTATAACATACTTGTACATTATTTCTGTACAATTATGGTCTTGTCCTGGAATGATGGTCTTTTTATCTGCTGTTGAAGTCACCAAAAAATTTTTCTCCACTTTTTATCTTCTGCATTCTTTCTTTTTCATTTTTATCTGAAGAAAATGAGTACAAAGGCTTTGCAGTTGTTAGGAAAACGCTGTTCATGTGCAAATAAATCCTCTCAAATTAAAATTGATTAAAAATTAAAGCAAGTCCAGTGAAGTAAGTACTTACAGGACAGGCCTGAGTGACCAGCCTTTTTGTTTCGTTGCTGTATCCAACAGGAGGATGTTAAGTTGAATGCTGCTTTTTCTCAACCAATATTTAAAGCTAACTGGTTTGTTCAAGTTTGTCTTATAGTCTAGGAGGCCACTGTATTTTTCTTTGTTAAGATCCTTTCTATTCTTCCTTTCCATCTTTCTCTGAACAGTATGAATTTACGAGAGGTGTTGAAGAAGTATGGGAAGGATGTGGGGCTCCATATTAAAGCTGTGCGTTCCTACAGCCAGCAGTTGTTCCTGGCTTTAAAGCTTCTTAAAAGATGCAATATCCTCCATGCAGATATTAAACCAGATAATATTTTGGTAAGTAAGAAATAGCTGAAACTTATTCTGCACTGTCTATAATGTAAAACGACATATTGGAAATTAATATTGTTTTCTTAATTTAGGTGAAGTCAAAATTTACTGAAAATATTAAGGGATATAAAATTATATTGAGATATAAATAGTAAGTAGGAAATATATAATCTAAATAAAATCTTTTTCAAATGGACATGAATCCACCTTTACAGAAAGCAGGTTGTCCAATGTAAGACAGTGTCTTTTCTTAGGAGAGGTCTTTGGAATTTTTTCCATCAGTAGTTGAAAAACGTTCCTGTTCTCTGTGAAGTGGAAGTAGGTTATTTGAGTCTGGATGGAGATTTTATTTATGTGAGCGAGATAATGGGGAAAGGTCCTTGCTGCCTCTTTTCTCTTAGGGCGTGAGAGCTACATCAGAGAAATCCAACAGGTTTCCTTGGAGGTCATCCCTGTGACAAACTCAGATTTTTAATTTACCTAGAATGTTCTCTCATTACCATCACAGCAGTAAATTTACTATGTAAGCATGAGATATGTGAATAACATTCTGTTTTAGGAGTGGTACTCTGGATAGTAGAGTTGCAAGTCTAAACGGATAGAATTTCAGATTCTGGAATGAAATGTGGGTTCACCAAGGGTGTTTTGGTAAGGGAAAACTACATGAAACTGACTTTTCTTTTGTATTTTGTAGGATCTGAGAGACATTAACTGTCACAGTTTGAGAGAGTTTTACAATTTCATTACAATACAGAGAGGAAGGACCTTCCAACTTAAAGGCTGAATGTTTTTCTTGTCTCTGGCTTAAATACATTGTCACTTTGCCAGTGCTGTTGTCGATTCTGTCCACAAACAGCGCTAATGAGTATTTATGTTTAATTTTCAGGTGAATGAGTCTAAAACAATACTAAAGCTGTGTGATTTTGGATCAGCTTCACATGTTGCAGATAATGACATCACACCATATCTAGTTAGTAGATTTTATCGAGCTCCAGAAATCAGTAAGTACATTTTGGATTCTCTACGTAGCAGTAGGAGCAGATGAGAATTTGACTGGAATTTGGTCTCAGCAAAACATGACTCTGGAAATGTGATGGCAGTCAAAAATTGAGACTTTGAAAGCACTTGTGTGACTCTCGATGTATGTTGGTGGTGAGGATGGGGAGGAGCCATTCTGATGGGTTGTAGTTACGTTTTCATTTGTAGGGTTTTTGCTAATTTAATGCTGATTAATTTGGTGTTAGGTAAGAACCTCCATTTCTAAAATAGGGGTACTTAAAAATTTAAAAGGTTGAGCACATCTTTTATGGTAATTTTTATCCCTAAGAGGAGCAGCACCAATCTAGTTTACAAACCAGAATTTTTTCATGTCTGCTTTTGTAATATTCTATCAAAGGCTGCCTTTATGGAATTAACTGTTGTTGCTCTGTTTCAGTTATAGGAAAAATGTATGACTATGGTATAGATATGTGGTCTGTAGGCTGCACATTATATGAGCTTTATACAGGAAAAATACTGTTTCCTGGCAAAACCAATAATCATATGTTGAAACTTGCCATGGATCTCAAAGGAAAGATGCCAAACAAGGTAAGAAAAATAAGTACATTGTTTTAATTAATATCTTAAACTGCTATAATGAGCAGTAGAACACATACTCTTTTTTCTCTTGGAATTCTGTTTCTTACCATATACATCTTCTCTTTAACAGTAAGTAAATACCAGATGTTGCTCTGACTGTGTAATTGATATTGATTTAAAAATCTTATGAAGTGAAAGTATACAGCTTCTTTTTCATAGACTAAGTATAAAGTGAAAGCAGAAACCTTCTAAGCACTGACCTGAAGTCAATGGAAGATACTGTGGCCTTTTTGAACTGGTTTGAACTCTGCTTTTTTTATTCAATCTAGACATTTCTTCCTGTCTGTTTGATATATTTTTCATTAGCATTAAATTATTCATCTTGCAGTAAGTTAGCAGATTTACTGATGCTAATTGTGAGGTGTGTAAGACACAGAGAACGTGCCTGAAACTCTTGCCTCTCCCTCGTTTTCCAGATGATTCGAAAAGGTGTGTTCAAAGATCAGCACTTTGATCAAAATCTCAACTTTATGTATATAGAAGTAGATAAAGTGACAGAAAGGGTAAGTCCTCAGTGTGTTGACTAACCAACTGCTTTTTTCTAAGCTTTCTTGCACTGTTGTGGTCTTTCAAGCATGCCTTGACATCTTAATTAAAAAATGATTATATAAACTATTAGGATGTCCCTTTGCAGCAGAATGGACAGAATGGAGATTACATAGTTATAAAGTGGCAGAAGAGATTTTTTTTTTTCCTACCGCGTAGGAACACAATTAAAAGAAATTCTGCCTTCTTTTTATAGAAGGATGTCCAGCTTCAGTATGATGTGTGAGGTCACTATTAATTTTGGTATCATTTTAACGTATTACATTTAACAAGAATCACAGAACGAGTGGTCAGGTGCTATGTGGCCTTCTGTGTTCTCAGTTAACGGGGGTGTGAGGTTCATGCCTGCACCTGCTGCTGGTGCCCTACGCCCTGACCATGTTCTTTCCACTCTTCTCTGCCCACCTGAGGATTTATGAGGCCGTGTGGTGGGTGTTGCTGCTCAGAGAAGCTGCTGCTGGAGCTCTGAAAGGGATGGATAGGGGCTTGTGCATTACTTCTGCCTCTACAAGGTTGCCGTTTTTGTGTTTGTAGGAGAAAGTTACTGTTATGAGCACCATTAATCCAACCAAGGACCTATTAGCAGACTTGATTGGGTGCCAACGACTCCCTGAAGACCAGCGTAAAAAAGTGCACCAGCTAAAGGACTTGTTGGACCAGATTCTAATGCTGGACCCAGCTAAACGGATTAGCATCAACCAGGCTCTGCAGCACGCCTTCATCCAGGAAAAAATATAAACCAGATGAAGAAGTTCAAAGGGTTTGAGTAATTAAGATACAAAGACTGAAGAAATTTCACAGCAGTTATTAATGTATATAAACATAAATATTTCCCCTGCAAAGTTGAGGAAGAAATGATACATTTGAATTAACATCAAGGCTGATTATTTCTTTTAGAAATGTTAGAGTAATTCTGTTTTGTGTCTTATGTGAAAATTTTCACTGTAGAACTGTTTTAATTGCCAAGACTGCACAAAAGTACAATGCTAATGTATATGGTTGCAGTTCGTATATATTATAAAAAAAGCATCTGTTATAAAAAAAAGAAAAAAACAAGAAAGAAAAAAAAAACAGAGAGCAGTAATACTGGGTGGTTGATTTGTTTTTAGCAGACTTGGCTTCATTTTTGTCTTTAAAAAATGGCCAGCATAAATGCTGTTTATATTCACATTTTCCTAGGTGTGTGTGTGCAGGCCACAGCAGCATGCCCTTGGTGTAGTCAGTGCCGAAGGGGGTCTGTTCCTTCTTGAGCCTGCCCGCAGGGATGGTCTCCTCTTTTAAAGCAGGTTGTGTACAACTTTCAGTACACTGAAGGTAAGCTAACCCATCAACATCACCGGTGTTTAAGCTGTTATTTTACTGGAACGACTGACAAATGAGAGGCAATAGCATTGTGGCAGAATTCCCTGCATGTTTGATAAATGATCTTGTTTTATTTTCTGGCATTGCAACCGTGGCATAGTTAAACTTCTGTTCTGTTCATTACATTTAAAACTTGGAGAGAGCGCACTTGATGGATAGAGCGCCTTCAGTGTACTGTTTCTTATTACTTTAATTTTTTTAATCAACTTGCTATAGACTTTGTATACATTTTGTTAAATACAGTTCACTATGACATAGAACCGATACTTACAGAAGAGTTTTCATTTAGTAATTACATATGTTGGGATCTCATTCGAAAGACCTTATATCTAAAGGATAGATAGACAACATAATGAAATTTTTAACTATTTGTATGTCATTTTGAAAGTGTACTGCTTTATGCTAAAAGTGTTTCATTTGTTCATTGTTTTCATTATTTGTGATCATGTTGTCTTTCAATACAGGCATAAACCTTCCACTCTTGAACAAAGCAGCTGCTTTTTAAAAGCGGTAATTGCTTCTTTACCTTTTATTTCTTTTGTAAATGAAGCTTTTCTTTAAGAAATGTGACTTTAAAGTGTTGTCTCTTGCATAAAACAGTTGACACTTACTTATTGTAAAGTGAAGATTGTTCTGCTGCATGTAAAGTGGACCATGCAGATTTCTGTATGTTTTCAGTATGCATCATTAGATAATAAAGTCTTTTGTGAACAAGGCATTTGTAGCCATTTTTAAAAGAATCTGTCTTCAGTGATGGTAAATCAGGTAATTCGTAAGACCCACCCCTGTATTTCCTATTAATCATTTAATTAAAGGGATTATTAAATGTTACGATCTTTGGGAGAGCTATAGGCTATGTTAATTGGATATATAATTATCACTGCTTAAACAAAAGCAAAGCAAAAAACCCCTACAGATACTGTCTGTCTGCTTTCGTTGTAATGAAATTATTCCTGTAGGACGTGGGATTAAATTCAGGCTTTAACTAATGTTTGTGCTGTTTTTCTCACTTTTCCTTTTGATGGTGCTGAAAGAGAAAAAAGGAAAGCGAGTCACAGGCCACTCAACGCCTACTCCATGGGTCTGATTTGCTGAGACACCAACTTCACCTTCCTAACAAGGTTATTTCTGACAGCATGTGTAGATAAACATTTAGCAACGAGTTAAAAAAGCTTGAGACGATTGAGTTGGTTATACAGGGTGAGGAAAACAGAATCAACCTTTTCAGGTCCATACTGCTGTTTTAATGTTCTCTTTGACGATGTTAAGAAGTTCATCTTTGCATTTTTTTTTATTAATATATTCTGACAAGCTGTGAAAACCCCACTGGTTTCACGTACTGTATAATACTTTGAACTAAGAAGGACTTTTGTATCCATCTAGGTACATAATGGCAACAATCATGCACTCTTAGTGCACTCAAGAATGGAAAAATGCCCCAAGGCAGGTCATTCTGCTGGTGGGGAATACCCCACCGAGGAGATGTAATGAGCTAACTACGAAAACAAGCAGGAGATGGGTGGTTTTGTTTGCCTAGTTGGAACCTTCAGCCTGTCTCTTCTCAATTTATATTGTAAAATTCCTAATAAAAAACCCCCAGTCTCTCCTTATTTCCACATATTAAGGTATCTTTTCCATACAGGAAATTTAAAGAGTTAGCTTTCACATTGAGTGAAACACTAGTTGCTTGGTAGTTAAATCCAGAAAGTGTAACTGGCACTGTTACAACATGGGCAGCACTTCTGAGGGCACTTGTGCACAGATTAGTAATAGCTTATTCTTTCTGTTGCTTTGTACTTTATCCCTAAAATAGGAGTATGAAAACAATGAAATGAGCTGGTGATACAGAAACAGAGCAGTAGAAAAGATGCCCCTTAATGCCTACAGAACTGTTATAAGCTATTCTGGAGAAGCATAAAGTTGCTCGTTTACTTGTTCTTTGTGTTGTAGGTGCAGCTCAAAGGAAGATGATGGCTACCAGAAGACATGAACAAAGGTTTCTGTCCTATAAAAGATATGAAAAATACTCTTCATCTAGTTCTGTCTTAATCTTTTAGTTTTCAGCATTTCAATTTAGAATTGATTAACACTGCTGCAGTACTGATAATTCCTGGAACATACTTGCTGTATTAAAATTTGTTACATAGATTGTTTCATTTCTGGTTGAAGAGATTTTCTTTTTTAATTGTGATTAAATGTAGGTAAATAAGCACTACCCTTTAAATGTAGTTTTCTTAAAATGATAGAATGATCAGTACAAAATCTGTGACATTTAGGAATAAAATCAGCCATTATATTTGCTTAAAAGATGTGTGTTAACAAGTGAATGTTTAAGCAGATTTTGTGCTTTTTTTCTTTAATTTCAGTAGGTTCATTATTAATTTTAATTCTGTCAAACTTAATTGTTGATCTAGAGAGTAGCTGCCAGAGGTTATTCAAAACAAATGGATTCAGTCCCCCATAATGTTGGCAACAACAGAAAATCTTTAGCTCTGGCACGGAGGACTTCTTGACACTGTTAAGGAATCCTCCAGTTTTGGGCAATGCCTGTCCCAGCAGCCTGAGGTCTCTGAGGACAGCAGAGCAGCTGTGCAGCGCAGTGAACTGCTTCTCAGCTGATCTGAGAGGGGGGGTAACTTACCTTTGTACCCAAAGTTTGGCTAAATCCACTTTGCTGGTTTCTCTTTCCTTTGCCCTCATGGTGACAAGGACCTTCACATTTCACATACTCAGTTTGCCAAGCATTCAGAAAAAACAAGGCTCCAGCCCTGTGCAGTTAAAATCTGTTTCTATTACCTTGGTGTATACTGCTATAGTTTAAGAATTAATTGCCATTTAAGAGTTTTTAATAGAAGATAATGATTCCTTTAAAACATTTTTAATCATACTTTATCTCCATACATAGGGTAAGTGGCATTAAACCTCTGAAGAACCTTTTATGTGTATATTGAGCCATACCCAGAAGGCAGACCAGTCTGTGATACTGCTGGAGATAGAGGCATCTTCTACAGTATTTGTAAACTTGTAATGTGAGTGGAGTATGTTGGAAGTGGCAATTGCTTGAAATTAATAAATTATGCTTAAAACTTGCTTGCATCCTGTCTTCTGTTGTGCTGACAAATGTCCTGCTGCAAAGCTTTGAAATATATGAATAACTTTTAAATACACTAAAAATATAGTTATTTGAATGGAGTTGTCTGCTGAGGTGTCAGAGGCATTAAAGAATCTGGGGGAAAAGTCTTCCTGAATATGTTAAAATGGAGCTTTTGTTAAGTTGCCTCTCCCCTGGCTCTGAAAGCACCAAAGAATTCAGGTGGATCCAGGTGGATTTAATTTTCCCTGTGCCTTTTTTTATCCTTCAGCCTGTTTGAGTCCAGGGATGAAAGAATTGCATTGTAATACAGTGAGGGAAAGTCATATGTACTTAGAGATTAACCTTCATAAGGGAAAAGACAGTCAGTGGGAGTGGCAGCACGAAGTGGATGGAGTGTGGGTTTTCATTTATTAATGTGTAAATTATGTGTCACGTTATTAATGTTAAGTGTGTTTGTGTGTGGGTACAGAAGCAAGACTACCAAATGTGTCTCCTAGACTTTCATGTCCCAGTTCTGTTCATTTACTTAAATAAGTAACAATTTAAACTTGTGACAAATACTTAATGAAAACTCTTGCCCTTCCTTCCATCATATACACCTGAATTCTTCATTGTCTTAATTATTTCTTCACAAACATTGATTTTGATGACTGGGGCCCAGATCTCTCTATAAAGTAGGTAATGGGCTAATTATTCATCAAATAGTGGAAACACATTAAGGGTATTTTAAAAGATTCAATTTAAGGCTGCTTCTGGGTAGGTAGAAATAAATAGGTCATAACTGATACAGTCACTGTCGACAGCTGGTCATGGTTCAGTCTCAGACGTATGACTTTCCAGGGAGAGAGCAACAGAGGTGGCTTTGTGTTCTCGTAGAAGGAAACCAGGAGAGGGTCACTGAAGTGTACCCCGTTTGAAGAATGGGACTGAGAGGAGCTACCAAGAATAATAAGCAAAGAGAGGCTGCACAGCTCAAAAAGGAAGCAAGGAGTTGATAGCAAAGGGCACGAGAAGGCAAAGAAGGCTCTTCAAAAATAAAGCACTCCTGATTTCCAGTAAAATGTCAAAACCCTAATGCTTTATTGTTACAGGAAATGGATCTTTTCATAGGCTTATTGAAACTCTCTTTGACGTGTTCTAGAAGTCTCTGCAAGCCAGTTTGAACCTGCAGCTACAACAGACCTGTCCCTTTGGAGAGGCAGATTTATCAAGGCATCTGATGCACTGCCAGGTGAAGTGATTTCTTAGAGAATGCAAGGGAATTCTCCACTGGGGAAAAGACAGGTAACCACCTTCAGTCATCTTCTGTCTAAGCAGAGCAAAGGGTATCTAATACCCTGGTTCTGCCATTCTGCAGCTTGCAGAGGACTGCTCCAGTCTGGGGTTGTTCTCTCTCATTTGTAGAGGTTCATTTACTAACAACATTAATTGTTACAAAAAGTTCCTTGCAATGAATGGGAGTTTGGTTCTAATGTAATACAAACATGTCTTACCTTTTCATAAGACTCCATGCCTCCCTGTTGCTGTAATTCTTTTCCCAGTGTATGAAAATCTCAATTGGAGTAAGTGGGAGAATATTCTTCCTGCATTTTACCGAATTTGAGCTGTACTCCAGGAAAGAGTAGGAACAGCACTGACCACATTAGGAGGAGGAGCAGCAGAGCTGATACTCTTCATTTTTGACAAAAGCAGATTTCTTCTCCAAATGCCCTTTACGGTGGCTTTGAGCTGTGAATTAACCTGAATTCTTTCTGCTCCTAAGCCCTGCTCTTAAATGAAGACGCTGAACTTCACATGCCCCCTACAAAAACATTACCTACATGAGATAACTCCATGTGCAACAGCCCTACATTTGGGATGCAGCTTTTCCATGGGAAAGGGCCAAGTTTTGCTCAAAGCCAAGCTGATGTCCACACCATGGTTACTTGTGCCCACCACAAAGGTAACACAGAATTCCGTAAACAATTTCATAAAATTCAGTCTGGATTTAATATCTGGACAGATTTAGCTGGATGAATCTGGTAAAGGCACTGTCCCTTTTAAAGCCTCTTGACTGAAGATGCCACATTACAGCCTTGCCTTCAACAACTCTGCCTTTGGTGATCTCCTTCACACAGGATAATGACAATTTGGTCACTCTTTCTGGGAGTTTTTAAGGTAAATCTGAAAGGTGCAAAATGCCTGTTTTCTCCCCCCAGGATGATTGAATAAATCTAGCAGAGCAAATTTAGGCCTGGAGATGCCTTCCTCTTTTATAGAGAACAGCCAGGCAAGAACTCTGACAAGGGAGGAAATGGGTGATTTCACAACCCAAATTGCTCTGCTAAGCTGATTAAAGTTGATATACCAAGTCCATTCCTATTTGCAAGTAATTTGAAGTCTTTTCTGTTTATAAAGGCTTATTAAAAATCTCAGCTGTGTTTACATGAGAATCCCATCTAGATCATGTCTGGTGTTTTCTTAAGGATTTTCTCCTTTAAAAATAATCCAGAAATTCTTATACCATGTAATAAATCATAGAGTAGTCACTAATAAATAAATAAACCCAAACCAACAAACACAGCAATGTGGGTTTTGTCCAAAAATCATTCTACCTCCCATCTCCTTTTTCCCATGAACAGGAGAAGCCCAGTGCCCCACGATGAACACCCTGAGTTAAGATAGTGGCCAGAGGAAGAAAATAAAGTGATGTCAATGTGTCCATCTGCAATAGGAATGATAAAAGGAAATGAAGCTTGAAAGGCACAAGGGAGGCTCTGGCTTGGTTTAAGCTGATTTTGCACCAAATGCAAGTGAAAAGTGATTGAGTTAAAAAAAATTTTAGTGCTTTCTGAATATCCACCACTGAGGTAAAATATTACCTGCCTTTACTGAGCGCTGCTTAAGCCACTGGACTTTCACAAGGTTTTAGGGAGTAGGGAAGGAGAGGCTCTCCCAGTTCCAGCTGACTCCCAGCAGAGACAATCAAGTGTATTTTCATTGCTTTTTCCAGATTTACTACAGGAGCAGATGCAAACTGCTACAGGAATGTCCTGTAATGGGAGATGCCATCTCACAGAGATTCTTCCTAAGTCTTTTGAAATATATAGTTTACAAAAATCTTGCAAAAGTATATTTTCAAAAAAAAACCTTCCAGAACTTACCTGTGTGCTCTCTCCGAGTTACAGCACAGAGCAGCAGAACTTGAGACAATTCCCCTCACCACCTTTCTCTGTTTCCCAGCAAGCTCAAAGAGATGAAGAACTAGGAAGGAAGTGAAGGGTTTGGGAAAAGGAAGTGCTAAATTGAAAGGTGTTCTTACCCCATGTGGCAGAATTTGTTTGTCCTGGATGGGTAGATTAGCAAGAACTAAATCTGAAACAAACAGGGTTTTGCTAAAACCAAATAATCACTGTTGAAGTGGTTCTGACGTAACCCTTTCAGAGCAGTTATGTCAGTTTTGGGGTATTTAATTTCAGCATTGCTAGAAGATAATCTCATTGTCACTGGCACCATCAAAAGAAAATGCAGCAGGAGTATTATGAGGGGAAAGGTGCTTCTCTTCATTGGTATCCACACTTTGGGTGATGAGTAATCCAACTCATGATTGTTAAAACTTGGTGTTAGCCACATAGTTTATAAAATAATGTTTTCTTCTGACATCCAACCCATTCACAAAGACACTCAACAACAGGAACAGCAGAAAATTCTTTCTGCATGCCCATCCAACAATGATTACATATTAAGATACGTGCCATTATCCCACGTGGATTTTCCAGCAGGGCCTGCTGTGATATGACAAGGGGTAATGGTTTGGATGAGATAAAAGAACAAAGCCTTTAAAGGTCCTTCCAGCCCAAACCGTTGTGTGATTCCTGGCAGATCCCAGTCTCTGCCCTCTCGCTCTGATAACCCATTGACTACTTAGCAGAGTGTTTCAGCCAATTCTACAACCCTACGACTGTGATTTAATCTAGAGCCCATTTCCTGGAATTGCTTACAGCAGCTGCATAGCACAACAGCACAAAAACCTTCCTAAACTTAAATTACATTCACTGCTGTCCACTTATCCAGCAAGCCAGGCACAAGAAGGAAGGAAATTAGACCAGTTTGACACAGTTTGTCCTTGACAAATAAGGATTATGTTTTGTTCCACTACTGCAGAGTAGGGAGAGTTCCAAAAAACTCTCTCCACTAACTTTATGTACTTAATTATACCTTCTTTTACTTCTTTGACATTGATAAAAAGCCAGTATTCTGTCCTTGTGTCGCAGAAGAACAGCAGTCACACATTTTCAGAAGATCAGAGCTAATGGAACAATAAGATCAGAAGTTACCTTCTGCCCCTTTGTTGCTCAGATACTTTTTTTAAATGGTTTTAAGATGTTCCACAAACCTCATCACTTTAAATGTCAAAAAGAAATAGAGCAACATCCAGCAGTGCTGTGAGACAACAAAAATATCCCTTCAATGCAAATTGTAGCAACTTAGAAATTGTTTTATCTACTTACAAACTCCATGGAATTTCTGTAAGTATTTTAATTTCTACTTCTTTTTTATCTATGCAAATGCTTTACAGATTTGTATATGAACCTTCATATCGATACGTAAAGAATTCCTTATTTCATATCTCTAAGATTAGTTATACTACTTTTATCTACACTACCACAGATACTTTGCTGGCTGAAAAATATCAAATTCTGCACATCACTAAATCTTTATTAAGGTGACCATATTTCATGAGGGATAGAAACTGGAGAGACCATTTTCTGCATATGCATGTAGGAAACACTCAAACATCTTTGAGACGGACGTGAAGTCAAGTGAATACTTTTTTGTAAGACTTACATTAATATGCCTCCCAGGAACTACCTTCCCTCTCACCGAGGATGTTTTATAGAAGGAATACAAATAAGCACAGCAGTAATTAAACACTTCTATTTATTTTTCCATCAATACAGTATTTTCTTCCCAACAGATGAGTAAAAAGAATCACTCATAATTATTGAAGAGCTATCAAAATAAGGTGCTGTTGAATTTGTTGCTTCTTTTGGAAGACAATTTGCTTTAGTGTTGTTCAGAAACATCACTGATGCCTGCAGAGCAGTGACCCTTTGTCCCCCCAACCTAAATATCGATAATGGATCCAAGGCACATAACATTGTATTGATTTTCTGAGCCAGTCTTAGCCCAGTTCTCAGAACAGAAATATACCACATCAAAAGGTGTAAGAATTATTATTTGAAGAGAAAGGTTATTAACAATAGGAAAGGTTATTAACGATAAGGACAGATTAGGCTGTTGCCAGATGGCGAGTTTGTCATGCTACTGGTGAAGATCAGAGTTTGGATTTCTTCTGAAAGAAGCTGACAATGGCATTTATACACTCATCAGACAACCACCTCTCTGTCAGGACCTCACACTCCTTACTGTTGACTGCATGGAGCTTCTCCTTCTCCAGGTTTCGTAACAGCTGCTTTGACACTGCCAAGGACTGGAGGAGAAACAGAGGAACATTAGGACGTTTTCTATACTTTAATATAAAGTTTCAGAAAATAACACACACACCCCCTGGAATCCTAATCCAGTTGTATTAACATTGCACCTCTTAGCTTTTAGTCAACCTTTTCACTGGAAGTATTAATTACTGCAACTGCTAATGAGGTGGAGGAGGCTCATGGGAAACAAACCAGCAGTCCACCAAGTGCTCATAATCACAGTTAGATGCCAAAAGAAGCAAAACCCACTCAACTGTCTGAAACGTCAAATGAACCCACATTATCAGCAGCTGGCACAGTGTAACCTAACACCATTGTGACTTAAGTAGCTTTGCAAAACCTAAACTAGTTGAGCAGGATGACCAAATTTAGCAAAAATTAAAGCCACCCAGTCTCATCTTGAGCACTTGGTGCACACAGTACACTTAATATTGCAGAACCAATGGTAAGGTTCTTAAATTATTCCCAAAATAAAAACCTAAGAGAAGGCATCCAAGGCACTCCCAGAGAGACTGCACAGGTGGATTAATTACTTTGAAGGCTTTTCAGCCCTTGAACCTCTGTGTACAGTGCACTGTCTTAGATGCAGAGTCAAAGAGAGGTATTTGTTTCCCAGCAGCAGAAGGACAGATCTGTGCTCGAAGGGGAATATATTGAGCCTCATTATTTCAATTAAGGATGGAACGAAACCAAGTGACAGGATAGATCTGGCAGAAGAATTGGGAGTGCTACAGGCTTACAAGGTGGAGAAAAATTTAAAATGCTGACATTTTTGGGGAGGCTTGCATAAGCTTCTAATCTTGCCCAGACTTCCTTCTGAAAACTGTTGTCAGGGAAGACTTCGGTCACAAGTCCCTGGGCACAGGCTTCTGCTGCAGTCAGCTTTCTGTTGAAGAGCAGCATCTCACTTGCCTATGGAAAGAGAAGGAAAAAGCGTGGTTCAACAAGACACAAGACTTGAGTAATCTGACAGGAAAGCTACACACTTCCATGTCACATTCATTTTACTCTTGCTCTCCGAAAAGAACACAGAATCACACAATGGATGATGTGGGAAGGAACCTCCAGATACTCTCTGCTTCAAAGCCCCTGCTTGACCAGGGCACTCAGCCCCATCATCTGGGCCACAGTGAAGAGGTTAAGTAAGTATTATACCCAGTATCAACCCACTGGTGACTGTCCTGCAGTTCCTGTTGTTCCCATGTCATTCTGAGCAGAGCTCCAAGGGTGCAATCTGAAATTACCTCGTCATAAATGTGTTGGCTCACTTTTGCAGTGACTCCAAGCTTTCTAGAACATGTACTGGCAGGCTATGTCTCACTGAACAGACTACTCTTGATACTTGGAAGTTTATGAAGCACTCATTCTGCTCCTTACAGATTTAAACCCTGCTCAACAAAAATACATCATATTAATGCAAGCAGTATCAGATAAGTATTTAAAATTATACAGATTTTTTTGGCAGGATATCAAAAGAAGCAGAAAGGAGTTACGCTGTTCTGAAAACAGAAAATTTAGATCCTGCCATCTCTCTGTTTCTCTTGTCCATTTTTCTTATTTGTTTAATTACTATTATTTAGTTTCCTTATTTCTGGAGCAGACAGAAAATCAGAGTATGGACAAAAGACCACACTTGCTCTTACAGTCAGAGGATACCAGCACACAAGGGCCACACGATCCCACAGACAGTGCAGACATCCTTACCTTGGCTAAGCCCATGATTTTTGGAAACAGGTAAGAGGAACATCCTTCTGGGCTCTGTCCAAGTTGACTAAACGGGCTGTGAAACGTAGCCTGGGGAAAATAAAAATAACAAAATAAAGCAAACCTTACAACAGAGCACGGAACTAAAGTACTAGGATTTAGTTTTAAAGCTTCTGCTGTGATAGAGTTCACCAAAAACACATCTGAACTGTTAGCCCAGTGAAAGGCTTTAAATGTCATCTGCTAACACTGCTTCATCCTCTCAATGCACCCTCGAGCTGGCTTTGTCTGTATAATTCAATTCCCTGATCATAACAATCCCACTGATGAAATTACATTATTTGAATATAGCACTCAGAGAAAGGATGTTCATACCCATCTGCCCTAAGTTATCAAATACATGCTCCAAATAAATGAAAAGGCACAAAGCATTTCTGCCTTTCTGAAGGCACACTAAGTTTATCCTTCTCCTGAAGAATTCAAGTCACTGAATCCTCTTTCCTCAAATTTCATGCAAATCTAAAAAGAGCCTGTGCCAGAAATGCATCATGGGGTCACAGAAAATAACACCAGAATGGCAAGTTAGAACTGAACAGCAGAATTTTGTTTTGACAACCCACATCAACTTCAAATAAGAAAGACAAACTGCTTGCCTTTATTTCCATTTAAAGATACGAACTGAAACACAGAGTGCAAAAGTTGCCAGGGCAGCTTTCACTGAAACAGAAGGGTTTGAACCTTCTTCCTGAATCTGCAGTGAAAAAGAATCTCTCTGTACTACAGAAGGCCACACTGTAAGACACATCAACAGGCTTCCTAGGAAGAGAGTGGCATTTAAAACATTGTAAGAAAAGATCAGACAACATCTGCCAGGATGCAGACTGGTATGGGACATACTTAAGCAACGGGAGATTAAGTATTCCAGGGGACAAACTGGTGTCCCCAGGAACTGGGCAGATCCCAGGCAGGAGGCAACGTTAACTGATCTGTTGTCAGACCAGGCTGTGCAGCATCCCTTAAATGTGGCTGGTCACGATCTGCTCTGGGAATATCTGGCTGAGAACAGAACCAGATCCCGAACTAAGCAAAGCTGCCCATTTCTGGGGGAGGTAGTCAATGCCTGAGGCACGCCAATGAAACTGCTGGAGAATGTGAAATGAAGGAGTAATTTGGATGAGAATGACCTTGCTCACAACCCTGGAAAGGGAAGAACAGAGAACAATCACTGTCAAGAAAGCTTCAATAAACTTTGAGTTCATAGGAAAACTTTCATGAGGGATAACCTAAGTGAAAGGCTAGGTTAGACCCTACAGAAATACTCCAAGAACTGCTACCAAGGGCACTTGCAAAAGCTGTCCCAGTGCAGGTAGGAAGGTACTAATAGACTCTCTCAATTAAAGGAAGTTCAGGCTGTTCAAGAAAGAAGGATAACATTAACAGGACAAAATATTTAGTGCTTATTTGGATTAAACTTCAACTACATCTGTACTAATTTATGGCTGTAAGGAGATATTATGCTGAGGGGAAGTGATCAGAATTCCAAATACTCTTTAAAAAATTGAGTAAAAAGATACTATTTCATACAAATAAAGTTTGTCAGGAATAACTCGGTATGTAGTATATGATAGGAACAACTGTTTTCCTGGCAGCTTTACAGTAAGGGATCCCTGAGCAAATTGCAGCTGTTTAACTCAAAGAATGAAAAGACAGAGAGAGTGAAGATAAACCTGAGACTGTTGGATATATCTAAGTATGCTGACGGCTAAGCACATTTACTGCTGTTGGAAGACAGAGTGGAGATAGTCTGTTCTTTAAAATGAGGAACCAGAAATAACAGCTTCACCTTGTTGCAAAAAAAGATCAGATGGGAGGGGCAAAAGGGGGAGAAACCAGCAATTTCCTAGTTAAAAAAAGAGATCCAGGGACCAGGATATACCGAACAAATCACGCATATTATACAAGCATATTATACAAGGAGTGCAACGGTCCTAAGTGATCCTGTAATGGATCACTTCAGCCAGTTGCTGAACTCCCATTCCATAAGAAACTTTTGCTCCCACTCCCACACCTGAAAGGGAGCTCACAAACATCATTTCACATCATGTTAGCAGAGAGGCTCTTAGAAAAGAGCTTCTAAACTGAAGACAGTAATCTGATAACCATAACCACAGCAGGGAAATTCCATGCACGGTAACCACTGGCAGATGCACCCCTCTGCCAGTAATTAATATAGGCATTCCTTGATGTGATATAAAAAGCATTTAGACTTTCTCAGAGTGTTCTTTTCTCTCAGATTACCCCAAATCAAGTAACATTTGCTACAGCTAAAAGCTTAAAGACTGTCTTGGGATCAGCTGTGTAATGTACTCACCCTGTCAGAAGCATAGACAACATCACATAGCCCAAGGACCGTTACACAGATTCCAATAGCTGGGCCATTTACCACTGCAATCAGTGGCTTAGGGAAGTCAATAAAATGACCCACAAACTCTCTAGAGAGAAGGGAAATGAGAAAATGTAAGACACAAGACAAGACACATCTCAAGTGTTTTTCATTCAACATGCACAACTCTCAAAACACGTGATTAGATCCTGCATAACAAAACCCATGAGCTACACAGAAACTGTGCAGCACGTGGTTCTGACCCTTTCACAGGGGAATTCTGGCAAACCAGGAACTATTTAAACACCTGCATTTCCTTAGCAGTGAAGAATCAAACATGTACATGTCAGCAGAGCTTTCCCAGCTCCTGCAGTCAGGTTATGAAAGCGTTTTCCTCTTCAGCTATAGTTACTAAATACAGCTCACTGACAAGGACAGTCTTTTGCCTGTAATCCCCCTCCCAACGCCACCCATGGGACAGCCACTCCCTTCGCACACTGTCCTGCAGTGAAGCCCCAGCAGGCACCAAAACTGTGATGTGACCACAACACAGAACACCCTAGTGCTCTTCTGCACGGGTTCCAGAAACAGCCTTTTGTTTCATGTGGCAAACTCCTTCTCCACCTAACGAAGTGCAAAACACAACCTCGAAATAAAACACTTCCCAAAAGTGAGCAGTGTTGTGAGAACTGCAGCTCCCCAGCACCTCTGTGCATGGGCTATAAGGAAGCACTGTGTCTGATGTAACAGCACAGCAAGCACAGGCCTCTCACAAGAGCAAGATTAAAGACCATGAAGAACACATGGGGCTGAACACCCTCCAAAACACTTGCCAGGTCCCACCGAGTAACATGTCACACTGCATCATTACCACTTCCAAGGGCAACTGTGATGCACAGACAGCTGGGCTAAGTAAAGGTGCAAAACTGAGCGCTTTATTTGCAGTTCATCTTTATAATATAAATCAAAAACATTGGGTTTCTCTGTATTTTAGCTTTGCCATCAATTGCAAATGCCTGAGGGAACAATCCAACTCGTAAGCATCTCTCAGATGCAATCACCACATACAGAAGTAAAAGAGAAGAGAAAATCTGCTTAAGCAGAGAAAAAAGAAACACGATGTTTGTCTCAAAAACCCCTTTGTCAGATGATAACCCTGATCAACTTGGGCTCAGAAAATAAATTAGTTTAACAGGCAAATTCACTTAAAAATGGAATCAAGAACTCAGAATTACTGGGCAATTTTGAACAAGTTCATTCCAACTGGTCTCTATTCAAAGATGTCTGACACCAAAGGAATTTGACACGTCCTGCTACTGTAGATAGAGCTGGATATCAAAAAACCCACTTTATTTTTCATATACAATTAAAACAATGGTATTGCCATTATATCTGCAAGTACTTTGGGGACTAAAAAATGAAACCAAGCTTTTAGCATCACTGTACTTAAAAATACTTCTAACATTAATTTCATTTATTTCATACAATTAATACTGCTTCCTCCCACGTGATGTTTGTGTTTATGCCCACAGTGAGCCCTTAGACACAGTCATCTAAACAGATGAATCGTAGCATAACTGGGTCCCTGCTGTTGTGTTTTCTAACACAACCTGAAAACTGTCTTTTACCCATTACAGCAACTTATGCATATATGAAACCAAGATGTTTTACTTGAGTAATACTGCTCCATCTTTTGCCATCTTCTCCATTTCACCAGGCTGGATATTAGCAAAATTATTCAGATCGTTTCCACTGCTGTAGTAGTCTCCATTTCCTGCAGAGAACACATGTGAGTAAATGCACTAATGGTTTCTGAGTAAGTAAGAGAAGCTTTCATTTAATTAGATTTACAAAAGAATCTCATAATAAGTGTCTAACATTATTAAGCAATTGGAGGGATTTTCTCAAGGTATACACAATATTGTAAAGACATCTGCAGTTTAAAAATAAGTTTTGACTGACAATTTGCTGGAAAAAAATGGTAAAAAGCCAAAGAATATTAACTGTGAAATATTTGAGGGGGAAAATTAATTGATTTTTTTTTCTATAACTGCATCAGATGGAAAAATATTATGTTTCTTTCCCTGCATAATTCCTCAGGGCTTTTTTTCTCTCAATTCACAATCATTCAGAGTTAGATGGGAGAATTGCTCCTTTTTAAAAAAGGACAACGAAAATATAATTTTATGCATCTCCTTCCATCCACCTCCAAACTGATAAAGGAATCAAAAGGAGACATAACAATCTCTTTAATATGTGGTGCAAGTTTCACATTTTTTATGATCAGTTTAGAAAAAGGCACAGCATTCTAAGGATAAGATTGACAGTACTGCACTGAACTCATTGTACTGGAGGATGGATTCTTCAGTAGGAAACAGATAACCTGTTCATGAATATGTGAGGAGCATTTAAAAGCTAGACTGCATGACTTAATTGTCTGTGTCATCCTGTATTTCATGAGGCCATTCACTGGTTGGCACATCCATCACTTTGCCCTGCAGTGCTCTTATTCACTATGCAAAATGCAACAGAAAGGTTTGGGCAGAGCTGTTTGCTGTTTCTTCATAGCTATACATGTGTTAGAGCTTCCAGTTGTGTGATCTTGTAAGGGCTGTGGCACCTGGTCATTGCTACCAAAAGGAAACCCAGCAGCCAGGAATGGCAATGAGGGGTTGGTGGAACAGACAGTGGAGAAGAATACACGTGCAGTGACCTCGGAGTAAACAGGTTTAAGCCCAAATTCACCTTGAACTCACACTATGTACCTGACAGCCAAAGCTCAAGTTTGGGCTAATTTCCTAAAAAGACACACATATGTGCAATGAGGATGGACCTGAGAGGCAACACGTGCCCTCAGCCCCTCTGCCAGCATAAGAGACAGACAGACCAAAGGGTCCTCTAGAGAACCCAAAGGATGTGCCCCCAGGGCAGACAGACTTCTCAGGCAGCACTATTTTGGGCTGCCCTTTCAGCAGTATTGCTGCAGTCATCCAGCTGCACACATCTGGTGACAGGGATGTTCACAGCTCAGCCCAGGTTACAGCTTGCCTGGCCAGTCCTTTCCTATGGCAGCCACAGGGAAAAAAAAATCCACATAAAATACTATTTTTTTCAGATGATCATCAGTAAATACGCAGTGTAAACTTTCTGCTGGCTGTGCCAGTACAGGGTTTCAGATGCTTGTTTTTGCTGTGTTTCGATGGATCAAAGAGGCAGAGAAAACTGACTAAACCCATACCAAGGAACTCTAAAAGCAGTAATGAAGATGCTGTGGAACAAATACATCAGCTACTCAAAAGTAATAAAAGCCTTAGGAGTATCCCATGACCATCTTCTCATCTGAGAAACATGTTCTGATGTAACAGCAAGCTTGCTAAAGAATTCAGAACACCATCTTGAGGGAATTTTGCCAAAACACTCTGGGAAATGGTTTACAATAGAAGGAAGAATTTCCTCACTAAATACATGTAGATGGTTCATGTCAGTACTACACTTTGGTAGAATACAAAACATACCAGTAATAACTGCTATGGTGGAATCATTTTTCCCAGCTTCTTCAAGTGCCTTGATAATTTCTCTGTACATCTGCATAAAAGAAAAATCAAAAAAGTACAAATGGGATGCTGCAAAAGAATATAAAAATGAGACTGACACTGACAACAAGGAACTCGAGACAGATTAATTATGGTCCTTTTAAGTAGTGAAAAATTTTGCATGCACAGAAATGTAAGTATTACATGTGAGGTACTTCTGACCATAAAGACACATGCTTAAAATACTCAAAACTTCCAGTGCAAATCTAAAGGACAAAATAAGGTCCTTTAGAAAACAAACACTGACTGGAAACAGCTGATTTTAAAACTCGAGTAGGCAAAATAACAAAAATCAGCAGCAGTGGGGTGAAGGCCCTGGTTTTGGTATCTTTGCAGTTGTTAGGATGATCCTGATGCTTCCAACAGGAAGGAACTATGGGAAATGGAGATTACCTACACATGCACACCGCAGTGCTGAGCCAAAGGCTGCCCAAATGCTTCATCACACACAAGGCTACAGTCAAATCTTGCATCCACAACAGGGCAGTCTTCCTGCAGTTTGCCATTTCAGTTTAGAGCACACCACAATCCTATATTAAGTTTGAATTAAATCAAGAGACACAAAAACCCCTAATCTGTAAAATTTTAGCTGCATGATTTCATTTTGTACTGGATATTTATTCCTTGGGTTGTCATTGGAGTCAGGGTATTAACCCTCACAAAATTGAGACCACCATGCTTCAGTCAGCTCTACTAAACCCGTAGTAAGGATTCTTTAAAAATTTAAGTAGTTTACCCAGGAAACAAAAACATCATTAATCCTCCCAGGTTAATTCCTTTACCTGCTGGTTGATTGCATTTTTCCTATCAGGTCGATTAAACATTATCTTTGTGATATTGTTTTTGGTAGTAACTATTAATGTTTCATAGCCTTCATGTCTGCCCTCTTCTGGAGAAGCATCTTTCTTCTGGCTAGCAGATTCTGCAGAAACCAGACTTGAGACAAGTTCAGCATATTTCTGCCTGGCATTATCCTGTGATAAAAGAAAAGGGGAAAAAAAAGGAAAAAAACAACACACACAGTATTATGAAAGACTGAAATGTAAATCAATTATAGTATTCATAAAATGGGTACCTGGGGGGAGTGAGGGAGAAGGTGACTGTGCTTGAAGAAAAAAGGAAATAAAAATCTCAACTACAAAGCATTCTAATTAGGGGGGTGACAAGGGGAACATGTTGTATTTAAACAGTGCAAAACATGTTTAAAGTCATCTGAAAAGCAGCAGCCATAGATCCTCAAAATAAAAGTACATAGATGGTGGGACAGTGACACTTATTTTGTTGGCGAAGTGTCCCCATCCACATCTAAGATTACCAGAGACCTTTGTCATATTCCCAGCATTTACACATTTCCATGGATCCTTTGTCTAGTTTCCATCTAGCACCAGCATCACACACAAAACCCTAAAAGAATCCTGTCTCCTTGTTTCTACAGTAAGCAGTGATGTAAAAGAATTTTAAGTGCTTGATCGTTACAAGGTATCCTCTTGAAAGCACAACACACTTTGAACAATTCTATAACCCATAATCTGTAACACACGAAATTGTCTATCCACTCTCCACTCCAAATTCAAGAGCAGATTCTTTTCCTTTAGTGTTTCTTAACTATTCTTAAAAGCAGGGCCATCAACAACATAACCCAAAAAACCCAAAGAATCAAAATACACCCCAAAACTAGGACAAGAATATATTATGTTCATGAAATTATGCAAGCATGTTCTCTTTTAAAACAAACAAACCAAAAAAAAGCAAGGAAACCTTTCTGTCTTAAGGAATATCTTGGACAGACCTCAACAAGCACTGCTGGACAGCAGGTCTAACGCAGCAGTGACACAGCTGATTTGAAAAGCTCATTTCCTTCATTTAACAGTAGCTGAAGAAGCTGTGGGAGATGTCAAATTTACTACAGTCTGCATAAAAAGGAATGCTTATGTGTCTCTGTATCTTCATTCTCCTGCTTGCTTCACTTGACTTCTCTAAAGGTTATGAGAGGTATTAAAGATGTCAAGATATACAGAGCAATAAAGAATGAAGAGAGGCTCTCAATACACCATTTTTTTTCTACTCTTATAGTCAACAGCATAAGACACTGCCTTTTTAAAATGACAAAGTTATTAATATGCTGGATTCAGAGATTTGAGTTTTGTTGTAAGAACCGAGAAGCTCAATCCCTCTTTCCTGAAGAGAACAGCAGAATAGACCATAATGTGAAAAACAGTATTTTCACTGGAAATCACCACATATGCAAGATCTCTTACAGTGATACAAGCTGGCAGTAATAATGTAGAACTAGGCTTACACACTAAACAAAACTCTGCAAACACCGAAGCACTGAAATGATTAAGGAATACAGTGCAAAACACTTTGATGGCTGAAGCAGAGTCACTCAACTAGCATGTGGTATTTTTAGATATCAGCCATTCCCTTACAGACCAGGCAATTCAAAAGAGAGGAATCTACAAAGTGAAATTATAGGTACTGTCACCTGAGACAAATTGCCAAGAGAATTCCATGCATCCCACTTGGCTTTCTTGACGAAGTCCAGCATACCTGGTTTTGGAGCATTGCAGGGACCTTCGGTAGCCTGAAAAGAGAGTGAAACAAACTTATTTAAACCTTGGATTGAAGTTCAGATGCCTTGATAGAAAAAATAATGACTGTTGGGAATACAGTCTGATTGGGATACAGAATTTAACGCTGAGACAGAAGAAATACCAAGCAGTTGGACAATATTCAGATGGTTCACACATCATGAACTTTTCAGTGTCTGCTATTTGCTAATAACTGGTGTTGGGCTTTCAGAAGCACCTACTCAAAGAAGCACCTACTGCTAAGCCCTTCTACCCCAAAAACTGCAGAAACTTTGTACTTGGAAAGAAAATTAAAAAGTTATAAGCTGTGTGAACAAAGAAAGCATTGCACAGGATCTATTAAGTTGGATCTTACTCCAAAGTTGGCCTTGCTGTGAGCAAGGGCATTGGACCAGTAGGACTGCAAGAGTTCTGAGCTATCCTCAAATAGTCTGTGAACAGTTTTCCTGAGGAAAAGTACACTATCAAAGACAAATATTTCAAATGGGAAGCAGGAAAGGAAGAAAGAAAAAACACATTTATGAATTCATTATTATTAATGAGTAAAGCTACCTGGAACCCACAGCTGCCTTTAAGTTTTTAATTAAATGAGCTACCAATTGCCTTCTTCAATATAACAAGCCACAGCCTGTACTGACCCTGCAGCCAATCTTGGTCCACAAATACTTCCCCAAATACCACTACAAACCCCACTAAGGACTTGCAGCTGTTTCTACAAAGGCCTCCTCCTATGTTGTGCTAAAGGATAACCTTCACTCAAAGTGTGGTGGAAGGGTTCCTCAAATTTAAAACAAAACAAGCAAAACCTACAATGGTCACACTGAAAAAAAGAGAGAAACGCCCCCCACCCAAGGAATCAACCTTCAAACATCAGCACCATTTTATTATCGATACAACAAATTGAAGAGAATGCATGCAGCATACCCTTTTTTCCTAGGCATAAGCCATTTTCCAAAGCTGAATCAATGTTATTACATGGAAGGCATCACACAATGGATGTAATTTGGCTCTATGTCTTTGAATACAGGTTTCTATTCAAAGCACGATTTATAAGAAAAACCAGGTTTGGCTTCCCTCAGAATTTAGGCAAGAGTTTGAGGGGCTGGCACTTCAAGAACAGAATCTGAGCACTTGAAGAGCTTTTTAAGACACAATTGAACAGCCCCTATTTTAAGTAAATATTTTATAGGTGCATCCCCTCAGAGTATAAATGCTCCTTACAAAATAATATAAATCAAGCCTACCTGTTTAAACAGAGCATAGAGTTTCAACTTAGTTTCATTCCCAGGATCGTTTTTCAAAAGCTTCAGTTGTTCCTGAGCCTTTTCAAAGTCTTTCTGGCTGACTTGCATGGTGGCTGCAGTTGTGTGCAGGTGAATTTCTGGAATGCAAACAGCTTGTGTTCCTCTGTGAGTAAGTGGAGGGGAAAAAAAAAATCCCATTACTTGGCTTCTGTGTAAAACTGGAAGAGAAACGATTAGGTTGCTTTTTAAGACATTTTAACTAAACATAAAACATTACACACCCCACTAATCAAAACAACAACAAGCAAGATACTAAAAATTACAAGAAAGTTGCTTTAGAGGCCTGCTTTCACTGCAACGTAATTAACCTTTGGAAATCATTAATTTTTATTATTTTTTTTTTATTTCCTCCCGCTTTACTTGGCACCTTGAATAATGTGTTCGGTCCTGGGCCCCTCACTACAAGTCAGACATTGAGGTGCTGGAGCATGTCCAGAGAAGGGCAACAGAGCTGGGAAAGGGTCTGGAGCACAAGTCTTAGGAGGAGAGGCTGGGGGTGTTTAGCCCAGAGAAAAGGAGGCTCAGGGGGGATCTTCTTGCTTTCTACAACTCCCTAAAAGGAGGCTGTGGCAAAGTGGCCAATCTCTGCTCCCAAGTAACAACTGACAGGATGAGAGGAACAGCTTCAAGATGCACTAGGAGAGGTTTAGATCGGTGAAGAAATTTTTCCTAATATCCAAATGAGCAGCCAGGCAGTGCTGCCCAAGGAAGTGGTTGAGTCACCAGCCCTGGAGGTATTTAAAAGATGTGTGTATGTGGCATCTGGGGACATGGTTTAGTGGTGGCCTTGGCAGTGCTGGGTCAACAGCTGGACACGGTGATCCTGAAGGCCCTTCCAACCTAAATGATTCTATTTTATGGATATATTGATAGTATGCAGCCTGCCTGTTCTTTGTGGTCTTTGCAAGTGTGTGTCGTCCTATCTCAAAACACTTCCATTTGAAAGCCTGGTTCTCCAATCAGGGCAGCATAAATGAAGACTAATTTCAAAGTGTGCTTTGGAAGAGGACTGGCTGTAAAACAACCCGTGGACACTAAAGAAAAAAAGGTGGTCAAAATACTCTGGGAGAAAACTTTCCATCAGGACAAGGTAATTTCATCAAAATCGCCCCCAAAAACACCAGACCCCGCTCCAAAGAACCAAACCTAACCCAAGTCTGTAATGTTTTGAAAAAGCAGGTTTACTTCAACAGTTCGGAATCAAAAGTTCAGAAGTCTAATAATTTCAGGTTATTTCAAGAGGGCAAAAGCATGTTGTCCCAGTCTTCTTTGGTGAATTGCAATATACATTAGGCATTTTTACTATTTTTAAACTGTTTGCAGGTTTTGTATCAATGTTCCTCCACTATTTTAATTAAAAAAGAAGAAAAATAGCCCAGCTTTTCCCATTCTAACTCAGTCGTCATCTTAGAACATCATATATGATGGATTTCATAACAAGTCACATTAAAAAAATTAATGATTACCTCAAATGAAGATTGATAGAATGCTTAATCAATTGAATGTTAATATTTCAGTTACAGAACTATCATTTAAAAATCATAGCTAACATGGAAATTCTGCCTTTTTATACACAACTAATGAGAAGGTTAAAGAAATTCTATTGTCTACCTCAAAAGTACACTCATTGCTCTTATTTCTTAAGAGAAAATTTATTTTCAGTTGCAAGTCTAAAAGTTGCAGGCAGAAAGTGTGAAGAATGCCAACTATGTGCCATTTATTTTATTCGTCTTTTATTTTATAGAGATAAGTCGTTTAGGAGTCTTGTAAAGATATTTGAAAGACCTATTGGGTTTATGTCCTATTACAGCCCATCTGTATTAATAAAAACTAGAGTTTCTGGTATTTTGGAGACATCAGGTTTAAATTACAGCTATGGAAAGAATATTTTCTGTTAATACAAAAATTCTTTCAAAACAAAACAATTCCAAAATCTTAGGCCTGTAAAAAGAATCCTATCTGAACAATACAAAGGGGAACAGACAGTCCTTTTCCTTCAGCTGATCCCCTGTAGGCCTTTATTAAGGCAGCAGACCCAGACAAACAAGAATCAAACATCTGTCAGCTCCACTAACACTCAAACTGTTTAGCCAATTGTGGACTTCATTTCCAGCACCAACAAAACACCTTCACCAGGAAAAAGGGTACCTAAGCAGATACAAACACAAGTTTTTTAATACTGCATTTCTTCAACTGGTCTGTCCTGGAGGTCCAGAATGTGACACTTACTTTCAGCTCGTATTCCCAAACATGTTTTTAAGTCACATTTATGGGAAGAAGAAAATGAGAGTGTGGGAAGAGCAGTGGTTGGTTTGGGGGATTTTTTTTCCAGTTTTGCCAGCCATCTTTGGAATTCCTTGAACGTTACTGTCCTCAAGATGATCTGTGTATCTGGTACAAATTTTGCTCTCAGTCTAGGCAGTGACTGAAGTGGATCCAGTGTTTAAAAATGGAGGTTTGGGTTTACACCACGTTTGACAATCTGGACTGCACTCCAGCCTGGCTGTGGTCAATATTATAGAAAGAATCTCTTTTATATGCAATTTGATCATGACCATAAATTAACAGAAGTTGGATGAGCAGTTGAAGAGGAAGAGCATAGCAGCCAGTCTGAAGGTAGGTATGTACATATATCGATGGCTGTGTCTTTTTTTTGCTTTTAGAAGGTCACAAATTCTCTTCCTTATTAAGGATTCAAAGTGGACAAGTCAGAAGAGGCTGAAAAAACAATTAGGTGAACAAAAAAAAAATCTGGCTGGAGAAAAGTGGAACAATCTTTCAGGTAGTCCAGACTCAGAGAGACTTTCCTTTGCTGTTCAGTTATATGCAGTTTTACATCTTAGTTAAAAAAATGTTCGGTTAAAATATTATCTAACCACTTCAATTACTCCACCTTTTATTCTTCTTTTCCTCCTTACTTACTGATTTCTGATAGGAGATCATGCAGCTCAGGTGCTTATTAATATGTTTGTAAGAAAAAGCCTTTTTTATCTTTCATTCTTCCTTGCTGCTTGTAGCTCAGTTCTCTGCAGGATACTGATGATTCGCTCTCTCTGCCCTCTGAGCTCTAGAGGACATTTCCTATCCGTCAGTGATGCTCACCAATTCTCAACACGCTAAGGCTAAGCTAATTCCAATATTTCTCTACTAAATTAACAAAGGATGAAGACACAAAGGAAAGATTAAGTTATTTCACATTTTATTCACCTCGGGAAGGACTTCACTCTTCAGAGACACACACGAAGAGCAGGAACAGAGCTCCTTGACCCCAAGTAGATCACAGAGTGAGGGGGAGAGGACCTGACTCCTCTCAGCACACACAACAGCAATGCCATCCCTGGGACTGCTCAGTGATGCCATCCCACAGTCCCAAAGATGGAGGAGCAGGAGAGGCTGCTGCAGTACACTGTGGGGGTGACTTGCTCCCTTAGTCACTCACTGAGCAAATCCATGCCCTGTTTTATGTTCATCATGCCACACAAGACTTTGCTGAAACCACACAAGGCAGGCAGAGAGTCTGGAACCCGACCTACAAGCCACCAGTGTCAAATCCCTCTGTAATTCCCTTCTCATCTACTCACTGCAACAAAGCTAAATGATTTCCTTCACAAAGATTCCTCTTTACTGCCCTGCACTGTGTGGGTAATTAGCTACTGCCTCACTGCTACAAATTACCTTTGCTGTAGTGGCACCCAGAGAAGAGTGGGGAGGGCCAGGCAACCTCCCCCAGCCGGGTAAAAAGCCACCTCCCACCAGAGAGAGGGAAGCAAGAGGAGTCACAAGTTGGCAGAGCAGTCACAAGTCCATGACAAATGCCTGTGCACTCCTGCAAGATCATTCACTGGGTACTTCGCCAGCTGTACACTCTGAAAAAAGAAATAAATCCTGAGCATCACCACCTGAACCTGAAACATCCAGGTTTGGCATCATTTCATATTTATTCCCTTAGTTCAGACAGCTCTTTGTTGCCACTCAGTCGTTCAGGACATCTTGAAAGCACAACATCCAACCTACTCACTCTAAAGGTCTCTTACCCCAACAAACACACAAACATAAGTCTCTTAAATTGCAGGTTTTAAAGGTCTGAAACTACACTGAAAGTACTTTTTCACTTTTTAGATGATTAACAAAAAGACTGCAAAGCCTGCTAAAGACGGGCCTCTCATTACTGTGTAGTTCTGTCACTTACATAAGGACTCAATAAAGTTAAAATTGCCAACATTTTGTAAGATACTGACTGCTCACCTTCTAACTTTTAAAGTAAGATAGCAGTTTTCTCAAGAAGAAGCCAAAAGATCTCTTTGAACAGAAAACATCAGACATGCTCAGCAAAAGAAAGGGCTGGATATACCTGAAATCCATCTTCCATTTACTTAATATAGGTTTTCTTTAAAACATTAGTAGATCCTGGGGAAATAAAGCACATACAGAAGCAGTTAAAAATCCTATTAGGATTAAAAGCAGTGGGTGGTGCTAGAAACATGTGGTTTAAAACTCCTGAGAGAAATGGAAAATTCTCATTTTGCACTATTTTAAGTAGAGAGACAGGGAGGAAAAAGAACAGGAAGTGTTGTCAGACATAAGCAAGCAGTGCATTAAACTGTGCCTCAGTGAATCCTGGAACACCTTTTGTCCATTATGTGCAATTCTTCTGATATCATGTACAACATCTCTCCTTTCCCATGATCACTATCTCCAAGTGCTGTCCTCTTTTGCGTTGCTTTTTCCATGTGTTCCTCATGCAGAACAGTGAAGGGCACCGTAACCAGCCCTTGCCATTTCACACATAGAAACAGTATTGCAGCATCATAGAGTGGCAATACTTCTGTTCCTGTTCTTTCCAGTTTAAGAGAAAATTAAAATACTGATCTGCTGCTGCTATTGTAGAAAGAGTTGGACGGGATGTTTTTTGTTGGTCTTTGTCTGTTACAATACAAAGCAAACAATTCCCACAGATCTCAAGGTGTTTGGTTATAACCTAAACCAAACTTCTGATTACATGCCTCTCCAGAGTCCCTGCAAAGGAGAGACAGCACACATTGCCCAGCCCAGCATTTTTCTGTTTTGCAGCCACCAGCCAGAGCTTCAGCTGTTCAACCACGCTCAGAAGCCTCAAACTTACCCCAGGCACTTCACCTGCTCTGGAGTCACGCAAGGGAGCACCCAAACTCCCTGTGCTGCATCCACAGTGGAGGAACCACAAATACTCCCTGGCATGGTGACGGGTGGTCCTTGCCTGCTGGTGCCTGGCCACTAACACTCCAAGCAGCTTCAGGCTTCAGTCCCCCTCTTTCAGCAGCACTTTGCTCATTTTGATCCTCCCTCAAAATTATTCTCATTTTTCTCCCCAGAGGGAAAAGGGATCTGGAGAAGGAACAGCAACCTTGGATCATTAGTTCAGCTACATCAAGGGGTGCAGGAGCAGAGCTGGTGGGAAAGCTTTTCACCATTGGTAATTGCAGCAACTGTTAAGAAACGAGGCATGTGAGAGGAATAGAAACCTGTATTTAAATTGTAACTGTGAGAAAACGAGCGGATCATCTGAAAAAAGAAATTTAACCTGATGCATTAACTTATTCCCCCTCTCCCAAGCCTTCGAAACAGAATCTCTAACAAGAAGATTAAAAAAAGGAAGGTTGATTACCAAATAATGACAATGAGCAAAGCATTAGCAGTACCACGACTCCTTGGTAGCTAGGAAAATAATTTTTACAATTTTCCATGTTCACTTGCAGTATTTCATGCATGCAGTAAATGTAAAGCTGTACTTCACTTCCTTTTGCTGACAAGAGGAAGCTGCTGTCTGCACTGTTAACATAAAAATCACTAGAAATTTTAAACTGCAGGTTGCCCAAGTCACCATTCTTCCAGCCACTGCTTATATATCCAAATCCAAGCAGGAAACAATAACGTAATATTTAGGACTCGTATATTGTTACACAGCCCCAACACTTGTACAGCCATATAAGAGCTTTCCCCATAGAGCTGAAAGTGGAGAGGGCAGAAGTCAAATTTCTGCCACATCCCTAAGTCCTCCAGTTATCCTCCCTATACAAGCTACCTAGACCTGAGCAGGGAAAAGAAGCAGCCCTGGAAAGTGCTAAAGCAAACTGGGCATCCTGTGGCATGTTTGGAGAATAAGAGTGGCATGTGGGGCATAAATGGTAAATTTACACACAAATCTGGGTGGAGTTTCTTCTGGTTGGTGAAGAAAAGCAACCCTCTCTTTCTTTATGTCACCTTGTTACAGGCTCCTCCCAAAGAACTTCAGATCATTTAACCATAAACACTATTTTTTGTCATATACTCTTTTCAGGTTGTTTCTTTTTTTTCTCTTCCTACAGAATTATTTGTTTTTCATGTGTGCCTATCAAAACAATATGATGTCTCTTACAATATGCTGTCAGATGTTTAGGTGCAAAGCAGTGTTCCCGTAAGTTGTACACACAGATTTTCTTACAAATAGGAGGCGTGTAGTAGGCAGTGACAGAACCATACGAAAGAAACCTCAGCTTGACAGTTTTTACACTAATAAAGGCAAATTACTTCAGCTGTTCATTTCTGTCCTTTCAAGTTTCTTCTCTTGTACTGGGAAATGTGGAGAACCATATAAGCACTTTCCTTTGCAACTTCTGACATCCTTAAAAAGCCTGCATTTGACTCCAAAAAACATCTCACATGAAAAGTTTCACTTCCCTTTTTGCTGACCTCTTTCAAAATCCTCTGCCATTAGTTAAAATAATTCAGAACATGGATGAAATTCAGTCTTTACTCAAAAGACAGATAAGCAGAGACTGCTTCTAGCAATTTTTGCCTGCTTATATTTCTACTATCCAGCAATTACAAAGGATGGAAATACAGCTAAATAATCAGGTTACTCCTCTGAGTTACAGCCAAAACCTCACACTCTGCATGTCAGCAACTTTTACAGCTTACAATCAACAAGTCAACTAACTTGCAGTCTGTACTTTGCCACATAAGCCCACAAGCTCACTCCGTTAAGCCCTGCCTTGCTGTCACCTGCTAACATGCACCATGGCAGTGGGTCAGTGGCAATCTGAGTTGGCAGGTCACAGCAGGTTAACACCAGTTTAGCAGCCAGAGTGGTTTCATTTCTTTGTGCAGCAAGAACCAAAGCACGGCTCTGTTTGGAGAAGCAGTGCATTACGTCTGGCCTGGTTTCACCTTGGACAGAGTCAATCTTCTTTCTAGTACTGTGCTGTGGTTTGGATTTAGGATAACATTGATAACACACTGGTGTTTTAGTTAATCCCAAATCGTGCTTACCCCAAGTCCAAGGACTTTTCAATCTTCTGGCAATGAAAAGGTACACACGAAGACAGGAGGGAGCATGGCCAAGACTGCTGACCTGAAGTGGCCAAAGGCATCTTCCATACAATGGAATGTCATGCCCAGTGTCTAAACTGGCTGGAGACAGCTGGAGGCTGCCCATTGCTGCATGGGGCCCAGCTGGGTATCACTCTGGGGCTGGTGATGAGCAGTTGTACTACGCATCACTTGTTTCCATTGCATGCTGTTTTTCTTTCCCTCTCCTTTCCATTACAATTGCTATTATTGTTATTAGTAGCAGTATTAGCATTATTATGCTCTATTTCAACTACTCAAGTGTTCTTATCTCAACCCATGAGGTTTAGCTTTCCTTTCTGATTCTCCTCTCCACCAGGAGAAGGGGGTGGTGAGTGAGTGGCTGCTTGGTACCCTGGCTAGGGTTAAACCACAACAGTCCTTCTTGATACCTGACACGGGGCACAAAGGGCTGACATAACAACAGCTCTCACCTGAGCACGTCTGAACAAATTTATTAAAAGCATTTATTATATTAGGTTAATAGTTGCTGGTTACAATGCTGTTCTATTTACTCAGAGTTCCCACATGTGTGCTTACAGGTACTGTTCCATCTACAGGGTCTTATCAGCATTTGGCTCATTTGGAGAAATACAAAGTTTTACTAACCATGGTGATAACTCAGTAGATAAAACTTCAGCCTTCCTAAAAAACACCCCAAACCATAAGCAAACAACTATCCCTCCCTCTTCTATCAGCACAGTCCCAGGCAGTATCCCACTATAGTGCAGTGTGGACTAAAACGTATTGCTATAAGGCAATAGGAACGTTTCTACTGTTCTCATCCAGTGTATCTAACTAGTAGAAAAGATCAATTCAAATACTCTGTAACCAATTTACTTGCTGCTACTTTAATAAACAGAAAGAAAATGAAGTAAAACCATTTCCACCTTTACATTAGAACACTTTAGCAGTTGTTTTAAACACAAGTTTGGTGTATAAATCCTTATCAGCTTTTACTGTTTTACACTCCTACACTGTTTTGACATATAAAACTAGAGCATAATTATCTGTCTGTTGGCAAATTGAAGCACTGAATCACTGTTGTTTAATGCCAGTGGCTCAGCTGTGCTTGATAGTTTCTTTTTCAATACTAAAGAATAGCTAAGCATGAAAGATACAGATTACCATTCACTTAGATCTGAAATGGTCTGATCTTTGTACCCTACACAGGCACAGTTTTACTTTATTTATTCTCTCATCACAGCTGCTGGGAGGGAAACTAGGACCATCTCCTGAAATCTCTGCAAGAACTCTCTCCAGCAGATCTAGGCTGACTAAACATGGTGAATGACTAAAGCATGAATTTCCTGTATATCATCAGTCCATGTAAGGCATCTCTAGAAGCAGGAAAATTTACAAACAGATATCCTCTGAAACCCATTTGAAAGCTAAAAATAAGTATGTTAGCAGAAAAATATAGAGTTGCAATACTCATGCAGGTGACATTTGCTGAGAACCACTCACAGTTTATTGCAGGATTTGGACAGCAGCAAACCCAAATAGGTTATTTATACATCTTTATCCAAGGTGACTTTTAACAACAGTTATGAAAAAATGCTCAAAATAATTTTGCTGCTAATGGAGAAAGGAAAAAACCCATTTTGATTTGTTTTGCAGGGACAAATCCTGTTGACCATATGGAGAGCAAGAAAGTGTGCACTTTAATCTGCACAATCAGACAAACCAATTGTAAAGACCTGGGCCAATTTACTCCACAAAAATCTCATTAACTGAAATGGAAGTTATACACGGGACTTCACATCATGTCTTACTGAAACACTGTAAAAAGCTTAACTCACAGTATTTAGAAGGCTTCACATAAAGCAGCAGCTCCCAAAACAGATATCAGAGGATCATCTCGGAATATGGCAGTTTTTAGTGGGAATGCAACACGTACAGAGTCATATTGACTTCTGTTACCAGTGTAGAGATTATCAAGAACTGTTGGACTGGAAAAGAGGCTGACAACTCATATAACTTGGAAGTTCTTTCTCAAAGTGTGTTTTACCTGGCATGTTACCTGCAATTAAGAAAAAAACACACAAAACCAAACAGAAAAATTTTTTTGTTCCAGAAACAGGTTGACTATACTGATGTGTTTGAAGTAGTAAGTGTTTTACAAGCACATGTATCATGGTATAAAATAACAGCATATTTGAAATGAAAAATTTACTCTGTTTAATGGTTAGAGCTTCCAAGGACCAAATTATTCAAGAATTATTGGCCATTCTATAAGCTGTATATCTTTTACACCATATTTTCAGAATAGCAACAGAACACCTTACTAGAAAATAGAGTAACCACTTTTTTGGAGGGCCAGAGATTCAGCATAGAATCCACTGCTTCAATAAGGTCATAACTTCATCAACATGCTTTTCTGGAAAACTATCAAATCATCTCACCACTACCTTTCATCTGTTAAGCTGTATTGGTAAACCAGCATGTGCAAACAAGATGTAGTAACTTAGGCAATTAACATTAGTATTTGCAGAAAAAGCCTTCCATTAAGAGATTTAATGGTTTGTTTTCCTTTAACTAGTTAAGCCCAGTATTCAAAACACAGTTCATTAGTTATTATTATTCCAATGGCTACGTTTCAGAATCCCAGCCCTTAAAGAAAAAGAGAAATTAAAAATTCATTGGTGGTATGAAGACCCTTCCTGAAAGACCCTGAAAGCTACCTTTAAAGTCACAATGTTAGGGGAAGATGAGCTTACCAGTATTTTGCAAAACTTTATTGCAAAAGTGAAATTGTACAAGGTTTCAAGTAAGCAAAGAAGGTGATTTTTCCTAATATAGATAAAACATTATTACTACTTAAAAGGTAAGGAAAATATTATGAGCTCTCTGGGCCTTTTATTGACCTCCACTAAGACAGAAAAGACTAAGCTTGAGGGAAAGGGAAAAAAAAAAAAGAAAAGGTTTCAAATTATGTGCTCTGCTTGCTTTTCTGGTGGTCAGGCAAGGATCTGTGATCCACATACCTTGGCTCACAAGCATCAACTAGAACTAGAGACCTGAGCTACCAAGGGGAAGTTTGAAAAGATAAGCACAGTTAACCTCGAGCAGCAGTGCCTGAGCCCTACAGAATCCAGCCTAAAGCAGGGAGAGCTGATAAACAGAAATCTGTCACAAACAAAAGCTGGCTGGCTGATAGGGAACAGCAAAGAGCTGAGCGAGGCACAGCCCTACAGCCTGAGACACAGCATCAAGAGGCACGACTTAAAAGACTCAGTAAACCGAAACACAAGAGCCCACCTGAGACAGCAACAGGGACTGAAAACACACTCCACAGTGCCTCTCTGGTGTAGGATCAGGGTATGTGCTAGTGGGTGGGGAAGCTGGCAGGCAGATGTTCCAGGGGCTGCAGGACATCTGCTGCCTACACCACACTGAGATCAGGAGGGAAATGGGACCCAACTCAAGCAAGACCTACATCTGGGGAAAAGCTTCAGGCATAAACGCAACTTCTACTCTCAGCACCAGAGGTTTTGGTACAGACCCACAGAAGACTCGGGAGTGACTGCAAACAAAATTCTTTAATTCTGACTTATAATTGTATGAGTCTTCCTCTCCCAGTGTTCCAAGGATATGCCTCTTTTTCCCCAGGTTTAGACTGCAACAAATGCTTCCTAAATTCACTGGCACAGCAATGCTGCCAGTGTCTTTGATATAATTATGTCTGCATACTGCTAACATAGAAAATAAAGCTCACCTGTCTGGTGTTTCACCACTGGAAAAATGGAACTATTTTTCTGTATTATATATGATTATATATTAAAAACATTAACTCTTTATTAATACTGATTGACAACCTTATGTCACATACAAAATCTTACTGTTTCAAATACATCTGACTCCACTAACCCAATGATGATCAACAGGCCAGTCTTTTACATGTTTTCTCACAGTAACAACTTAGCCACATAAAATTAATATTATTTAACTGAGAAAGCTTGCCTAAAGAGTTTTTTTTTTAAATGAGGTCAGAAGCCACACTGATCACACAATCTGCACTCTCTCTGTACCTCCCTGTACCCGAAGATGTTCACGTACATACTTAAAGTTACTGCTCACTAAGCCTTGGGAGAAAAACATTACAATTTAATGCATAAATAACTACAGTTTTCTGGTCAAGATGCACTCATGCCTAATGGGGATACTCTCACACTTGAGTCAAAGCATTTCACTTATGAAAGTGCGCATTAAAACAGTCAAAGTTGCATGTTGTTAACAATCAGAGTATCACACATCTCTAAATCTATTGGCATGATGATGTCTCCCTCAGTATTCTGCTTACGAACTTTTTTACCAAGTATACTTAACACACCAAATGCTTGGTTTTGCTTTGAATATTAAGCTATTTCTGACAGGAAGAGGAAATTCAATGAATCGGCAAGCTTTGTGATTCTTACCCACACACAAGCAATTTTACAGTGGCATTTCCAATCAAACCACTTCCAATGAAACGTCAATCACGCAATTCTAAGTGTAATTGTAAGCCAAGCCATCCTTTTTGCCATCCCTTCTGCTTTCCACAGCCCGGCTTACACTGGAGGCACCCGGCTCCTGCAGCAAACCCTTCTGCACAGGACACTTTATCTGGGGACAGCTTTAAGGCAACATGAAGATATAAACACATGGAAGACACCACATAATTATACGCAAAGCCAGGATATTCTTAGCAAGACGATTTAACTAGCTGGACACACAATTAAGCTTGTTTTTGTCAAGGCCAGGGTGGGCCTGAGCAACCCGGCCTGGTGGGGAGGTGTCCCTGAACTAAATCTTTAAGGCGCCTTCAAACCCAAAGGATTCCGTGATTCTGTGGCTGGGGAGGACGAGGGAAAACTAAATGAAACAGGAAAGGGCAGAAACACAGGCACTGAGTGCGGCTCGGGATGCTCAGCCCCAAACCCACCCAGTTTGTGGTGGCTCCACACCCGGCGCAGGACGGCACCGCAGGCAGGCGGGCCCATTCCCACACTTAGCAGCTGGCTGGCACAGCTGGAAGGTGCCCCCGGCTCGGGCAGAGAGCGATTTTAGGACGGAATTTCACAGGACGCCCAGGGGACGCGAGCGCCGCGTCCCCACGTGGGCCCCACATGGGCCCCACATGGGCCCCACCACGGGCCCCACGCCGATGCCGGCGGGCCGGAGGCGGCAGTGCCCACCTCCAGGGCAGTGCCCATCCCCAGGGCAGTGACCACCACCACGGCAGTGCCCATCCCCAGGGCAGTGCCCATCCCCAGGGCACGGACACCGCAGCGCTGCC